>JAHWFP010258894.1:642-27224 GCA_023313725.1 Lithobius niger | reverse complement strand
TCTGTGGTAGTTAGTACCAGGCTCCTAATTTGATGTGGGGTCCGTGGTGGAAGGTCAGGTTTCAACACCCACCTCTTTCGTCAGCCTCTACGGAAAGCTACAATGACTAGACATTACACTGCCATGAAACTGATGACGAAGAAGGAATTCTCCGAACCCTTGTTGTGTATGCTTTTGTTACAACTGTTGGCTTTTAACTTAACGTAGTAGAGTTCGTTGGTTAGTAAAATTCGTTCAAGGTTTATAACAGTACACTAAAAAGCTCCACGCAATGTATGAGTAAAAACAGTACCTTTACATTTCGAAGCAGAATTTAAAAAAAAAAAAATCTAAAGAACACAAGCAACATTTTCCATCGTGGAATTGGGGTGGCTGGAGAAAATGATGAAGGAAGGAAGGACCACAAGGAGCGGGGGTGGGAGAGGTCGAAAATGATGGTGGAGGGAAGGTCAAGATTTATACAGGAAAGACGCGATTATTTTTTTTTTTTAACTTCTGAAAAATGAAGCCAACGTATTTCTGCTTCGAATATGAATGTAATGTTTTTACTCGTACAATGCGTGGAGCTATTTAGTGTACTGTTATCAACACAAAAGAGACAGGTGAGCAGAAATAGTAATAGTTTAAAATTTCTACAGTAATAATTGTTCAATTTACGTCAAATTTTGGCTCAGCAATACTTTTGGGGGTATAAAGCGTTGTGCGAAATTTCATTTCAGTCCGACCTTTCGTTTGGGCTCCACCCAGACTAATAAAATGCAACCAACGGACCAACGGACCAGCGGAGCAACCAACCAACATTTTGCAATTTGGTGTCCGTTATAGCTACGCTTCGCTCGTTTCGCTCGCTCGCTCCGCCAATTAGTTGTATGTCTTGCAATTCGCACAAGACCAGTGGTTACAGGTATGGGATTTTTTTCTAACCTACTTTTAACTTTCTCTCGCTCCTTGTCATAATGGGAGGATTCCCTTAAGTGTTCACGGATATTGCTTACAATTTTGGTATAGTCATTGGGTCGGAATCGGCAACAAAAATACCAAACGACACCGATACGATGTTTTGGTCCAGAGAATGCTGTAAATAACTTCAACGATTCGAAGTTTTAATAACTTTGGAACCGGATGAGGTAAAGACATGCGGTTTGCGAACGTCCGAGTATTACATCATCGCTATCAATTCCTCCACTTCCGTCCAGTCTTACATCATTCCTAACTTTATCTACCCTCACCCTCAACATTTTCTGTATCCCCCAATTTTCTGAAGACTTATTCGGGGGGTATTTCCATCCCTTAAAAGTTGTTAACCTGAGGGAGTGATGCTTACGTCACCAACTGGCTACCTCCCCACCCCCTTTCGTCAGCAATCGCTCATCAGCAGGTGAACCCCTCTTCCCCTTCTTGGTGACGTAATACTTGAACGTTCCCTTTGTGGCGTTTTAAAGAAAATTCAGATACAATCTTCTTGGCTAGCTTGTTCTTGTAGGGGTAACAACGTAGACAAAATTAGTTTACATTCATACGGCAGCCCAATAATGTTTTATGGTAACTTATACTCCTTTAAACGTAAGCTAATAGACAAATGTACTTTTTCCGTATAATCGGTGTCGGATTGATATCGACGAATACTTTGGTAAGGTCGTATCAGATCTGAATCAGATCTGATCGACTAAAAGTTGTTTTGGTCAATACCTGGGTTCCCCTTTGAATACCCGAGTTTTCTCTTCCTTATAGTGGTCGTCTGACTCTTGTAAAATGTCTAGTAAAGTTCGAATTGATCCGGTCATACATACGAGTGTTAGTTTGCTTAAAATAACGTACAAGGCTTCAAGAAATTAATTTCAAGCAACATAAAAATTAATTATAACGGAAGAGGTGTTTGTTTGAGTGGGTCCAGACATTTTTAATTAGGCTAGGAATTTTTCTTTGTATTTCTTTTCAGTCGTTTTATTAGTTTTTTTTTTTTTTCTTTTTGGTTCAGCCATAATACCATAATCTGTGTTGCTCGTGACTGAAGAGATAGCACAAACTCAATACGATTGAGGTAATATCGTTTACGTAGCTCGCGACCAAAATACACCGTTTCCATGGTAACGGCACACAAACAAGATGGCAACATCAGATAAAGTTATACAGCAAAAGCCCTTAATCGGAAGTGAACGATTGAAAGAAAAAACTGCAAGCTTTCAACCTTCGAATCGTTTGACAAATATTTTTTTTTTTAGCAGTAGCAATGAGTTTAATTCAAGTCGGCCTTCTGTTTGTTACCTTTCGCGGGTATTTGCTGTATCACTTACAAAAAAAAATATACCAATTATTTAATTACTCCAGAAGCGGCACGAAGGTGGAGTGTCCAACATAATTTCAGCCCATGTTGTCCCGTTTTACTGAGTCCTGTCCTCTTGTCGAATACTGTCCGTTCTTACTTTTGTAGAAAACGTCAAAAAATACGCAGTTTGGGTTTTTACCTAATAAATATGTGTGAAAGTCAAAGTAATAAATCATCGTGTTGCAAGTAGTCCAAGCATGTGTCAATTGAAAAATGACTACTGAATATAATTCTGTGAAAAACTTCAATAACGTACCAAACACATTGAAAATCATCAAAGGACATAATGAACTTAAGCAAAAAAAAATGAAGAACTATTGGATTAACTAGCTGAACCCGTGCATGCTGCACGATGATTGAATTTGCCGGACGTCCACATTCCACAACAAAATGAGGCACATTGTCTTTATAATCGTTTCAATTGTAATTGTTGTTCATTTACCAAGTATCAAACGGTCGCGCACACAATGATTGTTGCTTCTTACTTTGAAACAATTCAGCTCAGCTCTGAAAGCCTGCATCTACGGAAAAACTAAGCTATTTTATCGTTAACTAGAGGAAGCCCATGCTACGCACGTCTGGTCTTGGATCCACCGTTTGTAACACTGGTACGGTTTTGTAGCTCATGTGTATGTCCATGTTTCACCGAATTAAGTTTGTTCAATCCAGTTTTAGCGCACACTGGCTAACAAACACTGATTTTCGTTTGCTTTGCTCACTCAATCAGCGCATCCCATGACGTAAATCACTGGCTGCACCGTTTTAAAAATTGCACGCTAAAGCATCGTCGTATGAAAAAAATTTGCACTGCCTAATAATGTTGTATTCCTTTCAGAAGTCCGTTGTACGCACGGGTGGTGTTAGATGCACCGTTTGCAACACTGGTATTGTTTGGTTGCTCATGTGTTTGAACCAATTAAGTTTCGTTAATCAAATTAACGGGGTCCAGGCACACTGACATTTAAATATTTCTGTGTCTTCTCCATGTTAGGTGAGTTCAGAATCGTGGCATGTGGTTTCACGTTCTTGAGTTTTAGTATTGAAATACTACAGGGACATAGGACATAGGACATATGACATATGACATATGACATAGGACATGGGACATAAACACTGTGCTTGCCGATAGAAATGTTGGGGAACCATTGGATGTTTTACATAACATAAGACTACAGTTCTTAATGAATTTTAATCTCTGCATTTTTTAAAACCAACTGCATGAGAATTTTTTAATTTTTGTTTGTTTGTTGTTTAAAAGCACAAGTCAAGAAAAAGTCCTATCATAGAAAAGTGCGTGTCGGGAAAATGTACCCGTAGGGAAAAGGTTCTGTCGGGAAAAGGTTCTGTCGGGAAAAAGTACCTGTCGGGAAAACGTCCTGGCGGGAAAAAAAGTACCTGCCGGGAAAAGGTACTGTCGGGAAAACGTTTCGGGAAAACGTATCGTCGGAAAAATTAGTGTCGGGAAAACGTATCAGACCCACCAGCACTGCCAACACACGAGTTGTGTACTAGCAACAGTACACAGTTTGTGTAGTGACAGAACACATTCTTCTATACAAAGCATGTGTACTACCGCTATACAAACTGAGTACTGCTATACACAACTCACTGACAGATTTTAGCGAATCAATTGATCATACCCCTTCCTGAAATTCATATATAACTCCGTGGGAACGAGGAACAACTCAGTACATTCGAGTGTTTGACGAGTCACGTGATTATCTCTAGCTCGTGTGTTGGTGTTTTTACTTAAGGAGACGATGAGACGGAAATTCGACATGTTCACGAGACACCACAATACCCTACTCGTCCCGAAAATATCAGGGGGAGGCTGAGACCAGGATCGAAACTGAACCTCCCGAACCTCCTGTACCTCTCTCTCCCTGAAATCGTAGCAACAATTAAGGCCACTGAAAATTAATTACGTAGTTCTCAGGAGCGCACGCATGGGTTTTTTCTTAGCGCAAGAAACGTTTTTTAGGACATTGCCTAAAAAAAAATAAGTGCCAATCACGATTCAGCACTTTTACCAAACATTACCTGGAGCCGATCTAAGGATGACCGAATCTTAAGGATCGTTCAGAGGTATGTCAAACTAAATCAGTCGATCAATTTATTACAAGGAGCCCTGGCCCGAAGCCGTACGCCCCCAAACAAAAATACATCATCCTTCATTTACAAGTCGAACTAAAAACTTGGATCGAAAGAATGACTTTTATCAAATGTGCAACTTTTGCACGCTGATCCTGGCATAGATATTGTACTCGCCAGAAAAATATGAGTTACTAATTTCGTTTTGTTTGGTAAAAAAAAAAAAAAGGCCATCGCCCGAATCTTAAAAAATCACGAATAAAATGTAAAAAAAAAAAAACACTGCCCGCTCTCATCAATTTGTTTTAGTAGCCTACCATTCCAGAGAACCACTTAATTAATTTTTAGCGGCCTAAGATTTTAGAAATCCTAGCAATTATTAAAGATCAACCATTGGCAGTGGCGAGGAACGACAAATGAATTAAATTTATACAAAAGCTCAAAGAAGTAGAATGTGAAAGAACATAAAGCCGCAACTGAATTTTAAAAATAAGAGTTTTGAAAGGTTTGTGTGGCGCATCCGATATAAGCAAATGAGATAGACCTACGCTTTTGACGTCGCTTTGTAGATTATAACCTTTTCTTGAGAACGACGCACAGTTGGGATGTGAAACGTCACATTTTATTGTTCTTAGTGCACTGTTTGACTTTTTAAAATTATTACTACATATAAATGAGTTTTATTATTGATTGTAATGACATCCAAGAAAGTTTCTTATAACTCGGCAGATGTCGAAAAATGTCTGGGTTTACACCCCATCAAAATTTTCGCCCCCCCCTCCCCCCCCCCATCCTCCCCCACGTCCCTGAGTGCCGACATGATTTACTGTCACAACCAAACAATGCACTTAGACATTATCTGCCGATTGGTGAAGTGGAGTACATCTGGGGAAGGGGAGGAGTAAACAATCTGGAAGAGGAATGATGCATTTCGGACTCTGGTTGGTCCCTGCTCGGTCGGATAATGTTGTCTAGTTTGCCGATTGGTGAGTTTTGTCGCGTGAGGGCGCTGTATCTGCAATGGACGAAGGAAGGACTTCGTGGGTAAGATAGGGTTGGATGGATTTCTGTGCGCATGCGTGCACGTTTTCAGTTCGTTGTCTTGGTCGGTTGGTTGGGAAGGGGTTTGGGGGGAGATTGGGAGGGTGTTCTTGGGGGGGGGGGTAAGCGTGGGTTGGGAAGGCGGTGGAGGGGTGTGTGGGAGGTAGCTTTATCGCCCTGTGTGCTGGCGTTCCACGCACAGCAGCCTGAAAACAGGAAACAGGGGCAGTGCAGCTCCGGTGTCACGGGTGCGCAAGCGTAACGCGAGTCAAAGCAAAAGCAAAAGCTCGCTTGGTCCCCTCTTCTCTCTTTTCGTCTTGATGTGGATCGTATGTAAGCGCCATCATCTAGTTAGTGCAGCTCAAACCCGTGTTTGATGTTTAATATCGACCCTTCGTCGATAACAACCAAATGAAACCTAACCTAAACCAAGTCTACCGTACGTAATTTAGTTTGTCGTTGCTTAAAAAAGGGTTGAATTTCGTGTGTTTTTCAGCGCGCCTAAATATACGATCCCGGTTTCGAAATACGCTAACTAGTTTCGTCAATGTGTAAGGTCTGGTTCTCCAACTCTACAGACTTCACTCACTCCTTCATTCACTCACTCATTGATCGAATTTCCGCCTACCACTACGTACAGGAAAGCAGATAGATGATGGAAAGATAGTGCGGAAAACAGAGTGAAGAGAGAAGGACCGGGGAAAGAAAAGGAAAGGAAAAAAAAAACGCTTAGGGAAGAAGAAAAAAAAAGAGAAAGAAAAGCGCACAGCATCGTGTCGTCTTTTGCGCACGTATACTGCGCATCGAGCTCCCGCCGTCATTGATTGGTGCACGCGCAATCTTCTTAAGGGTCGGGGCCCAAAATCTTCCAACTCTACTACTACTTCTCTTCTTTCTGGTGCACTTAGTGGAACGCTGGGGAAAATGGCGCGCTCCTTCCTGCTCTTATGTATTGCACAAGCCCCCCCCCCCTCCTCCGGCCCCGACACCCCCCCCCTCCCCTCCATTCCTCCCCCAACATCATGTTGTTGTGTTTAATGGTATATCCAAGCGACGATCTGTCAACCAGTGAATGAACTAGTATGCCTTTGCTTCGGTTAGCCTATTTACTTTCGAATAATATCTTGCTTTAAATATGAGGATTTCTTAAATCACAATAAGGAAGGCAATTACACTTAAATACAAAAAGAACGAATTGAAAATCGCTGTGTATGGCATTTTACACCATACATATTTAGTGGAATTAAAGACGCAAAGCGAAAGGCTAAACAACAGTTAAATAAACACAAATGCAAACCTATTTACGTTGCCTTTTGGATTTACATGTTAGACGCCTGAGCGGGGAATCGAAACCAAAGCCTTTGAAACTAAATGCCGTGGTCCTACCGATGAGCTAGACTGACACGACCAACAGGAAACGTCCATAAGCAGCAATTAGTGTTAAATGCTGCTTATGGACGTTTTCTTTCGGCCGTGTCAGCATGACTCAGCGATAGGAACTCGGCCTTCAGTTTCAAATGTCGTGGGTTCGATTCCCCGCTCAGGCAAACTGACATATAAGTCCTAAAAGCCATGTAAATAGGTTTGCATCTGTATTTATTTATTTAGTGGAAGTTTGCTGTTTTCCAAGTTTTGGCTCCCCGAGGTGACGTTTTCAGTCAATAGAGAAGGGACAAAACCGCCTTATTCATCCGGAGTTATTATCTGGTGCCAGCCGTTGAGCTAGCTACAAGGGACACTAGATATACGCGGAGGGAAAAATATCAACGTAGTTTCGCAAGCCAATGCTATGAGAGCGGATTTTTTTTGGACCTAAAAAAAATTCTCAATTTTTGGGATTTGTGCGCAGCTGGTGCAGTTTACAACAAGTGGAACCTTTTCTTTCCGATTTGTAATCTTAATATATGTTTCGAAGCGCAAATAGGATTGGACAAAAAAAAACGTCGTCAAGGCCTAAAAAGCCGCTCACACAGCATTAGCTTTACCAAAGACGCTTTTTTTTTTTTTACCTACAGCGCTCCTTGCATCTAGCACAACGACTAGAATCACATTCGAGTTCGGTACCTAATATGGAGTTGCTGCTTCTCCTCTTTGAGCTAACGGATGTTTAAACAACTGTTTTTTTTTTCAGGTGTGGTATTGGAGAAAATAAATAAAACTAAACACGGTAAACAAAATAACGTACTTTCTCACAATGTTGCTTAACACCACCATCTAGTGGCAAAAAACGGAACCAACAATATGAAATACAGAAATTCTTCTTTGTATAAAATTTTGTATGCAAAAGTTTTCAATTTGTTTTTTATTTTAAGGTGTAATTCCATGCATAATTTAAGGTATAATCCAAGATAATTCTGCACCACGTTTCACAATTCGTTCATCTTGATGTTGTTCGTGGCGAAACATTGCTTGTCATTTGCAATTTTACCGAAATTGTTTTTATTCTTCTTCTTTGTTGTTATTTTATTGTTATATAAATATAATTTGCTTTTTCTCGTTAAATATTTTTTCACATGTAATCCTGATTTCTGATTATTGGAAATAACGTTTCTCAGTGTTTGTAGGATTTGCATTTTTGTGCGGCCCCAATCCTACAGGCGGGCATCTGCCTCTTGTGGTGTGTGGGTTGGTCACTTTTGTAACAGTCCTTGTATATTCTTCTAAATATTAATAAACTCAACTCTCATCTCTGATTCTGTCAGGGTTTTATTCAATAGTTTGCAGGAGGTACAGATACACGATAAGATCTAGATTTGGGGTTTGGCTAACAACTCTGTAGTGTGGGGCAGTGGCAACTTGGGCCACTGCACTGTGACTGAGGTTGGTGCTAACGATCCAGCTGTCGACGCGCCATTAAACCTCAAACCCCCCTTTCATTCTTTCTGAGTTACGACCTCATACTGACAATAATTTTGTCGAACGACGGGCCGTTTGTGTATTTGTTTAAAATGTCCGGCAGAATTACGTGTGTGATTTTTGCCGAGAAAATGTGCTGCGATTAGTCTGAACATGCGCTATTCAAAAGCGGCAACGTTCAAGCAACCTTGAAGGGAGGAATGAAGTATATTTCTCAAGCCAAGGCCAATATATTTTTTTTTAAATAGCCGTACCTTTCCTACACTTCTGGCGATGCCATCGGGGACCTTTGTGTCCCTGACAGGTCTAACCTTGGTGGCAAGGCAGTTGTGACCCTACCCTACCCTGCCCTATAGCCTCCTCTTTCCCACCCTTTTGGCCATGCTATTTTTTAACTACTTTTTAAACTTGTTTTATTTTTATCTCATTCATATGCTTTTAATTTCAGCTTTTGAGAAAATCCTCTTATCTTTTACCTGCATATAGTCAATGCTCTCCCCTTTTAGGCTGGAAATCAGCGACCTCCTGGGTCCTTGCCAGTCCTGTTGCTCCAGCAACAAATTACTTTATTTATTTATTATTTATAACTGGAGAAGAAACTGGATGTGTTGCTTCCCGGCCCGACGCCAAGTCTCGCATGTAACGAGAAGTTAATGCCTCTTACCATTACCTTGGCAAATAAGATTTTGGCATAGGTGAATCGACAGTCATGGAGCTAGGAAGGAAAATCTGCATCTTCTCTCCCAGGTGGCCTTGTGACAAGCGGTGCTTGCATTTCCTCTATACCAGCAGGGGGGTGTCTGGTATTTAGACTCATGCGCCAATTATTTTACGTTTGAAAGAGCTGCTCCACGTTTTAATCAGTTGCATTAATCCTTGTCATTTTCATCTTTCTTCTTTTACAACGCCTTGTATCTAGACTATTTGTTTCCCTTGAGCCAAAGGCCAACAAAGATACGACCCTGGTGGCAGCAAGTGTGAAATTGTTTTGCGCTCGTAAACTTTTCCACAATTATTAAGACATCTCGCCCGCTTGCTCGTCCCCCTATATACTATAGTCTTGCTTGCTTATAGCGATCAAAAGCCCGCTCGCTGACTCCCCGCGCCCAACGGAGCCCACGAAACCGCAACTTAAATAATTGCTCATTGCAAACTGGCGACTTTAAGTATCCACTAGTCGTAAAAACGGATTTATCGTGACAGAGGTCATAGCGGGAGGATGATAGTCATTTTTATGATCCATAAAACTTAGGTGATTAGAGGTTATATCAATATAATCATAACAAGCTGAATGGTGGCAAGCAACCGCTTCTGCAGCCAAGGGACGGAGCGAGCTGCGGATGTCAGAGAGTGCGCGTGTGAGTGAGACTGAGTGCATGTGAAACGTTGTGAACTGACGCAAGACGTGTTATGATGACGTCATATTAAAGGAGAACATGAAGGAGAGAATATTAAGCGTCGACTGATGGGTGGAGCCATGTAGCGGCAGAATTTAGAAGCGAACTAATGTTAGAAATTGTGGTGCTACCACGTATTTAGGCCAGTTTGTTAATTCTAGCGGATTGCCTGTGTGGGGTTAGGGCGCGTTTATGCAACGACTCGCCTTTGCATTCTCGCAGCTAGAATTTAATCGCGATGGCAAACGTGTCGTTGTCTTGGTAGCAACGCAACCTGGATGAGTTCAATCAGACCGAATCAGACATCATTTGAGTAAATGCTTTCAGTCTTACATTCTGTGACAGGAAGATAAAGAATTCCTCCTGACGGAACGATTTTCCTTGTCGCTTCTGAACTCACATGTTGACTGCTTTCGTTGCGAGCCGGCAGAGCTAAACCCGCCGCCATGTTGGAATTTCAGATTATTTATGGCTTATAGCTGCGAGAAGGCGAAGGCGATTCGTCGCCGTCGGCGATTCGGAGACTTTCCTGTTGTTGTTTTTTCTGAAGTTGTATAGCCGACTGGTGAACGTATGACACGCGTAAACCTTTATAGTGGCACGCTGCGCACTGCAAGTGCGTAATAGTTTCTGCTTCTTCCAAAACGCCACACATGTGTACGTCGCTGCTGCGCACAGTTTGGTACTGCAAACACGCAGAACGCTCGATAGAGCTATATATAATATAGCAATCCATAGGCAAAACGAGGAGTTGAGAGTTCAACGAACTACTTTAATCCTTGCTTGTACACATTTATTACGTAGCAGATGTTCCTAAATGTAAACTTACTCAGTTCTTTCACCGTTTGTTCAAAATATGTCCTTCATCTGAAGTGACATCATCTAGAACGCGACTGGGGTGGTTTGCAGCGCTCAAAGGTGGTTGATTTTTACGGAATTTGTACAACTCTTTCATTGTTGGACCATTGTTGCAGCAGTGAATTTATATCATGAAGACACACAGCTGCAACAATGAAACCATTGTCGTACCACTAGTAAGAACCACGGCCTGGCGTGCCTTTCTTACTTACGTAAGTAAGAAAACGAAGGCGTGGGTACTTACTTACGTATCTCAGATCGTTTCTAAAGTATTATTAAAGTATTTCATACTTTAAATTAACAACTATTAATTTTTAGAATAAGAAAAAAAGAATTGCTAATACTCTCGCTTTATTGCAACAATGGCTCGTCCACAAAAGATTCAACTCGTCGTTGTACAAATATGTTGGACAATGGCGTTCGGCAACAATGCGGTAAGACCTTCGCTTTATTGCCGTCGTGGCTTCGCCACTCGGGTAAACAGCAAAAGTCTTACCTTATTGTTGCCGAACGCCATCGTCTAACTGATACTGTGAGTATGCACGCGCCACAGTTTATCCACTGACTCTGGATGGAGCCATCAGTCACGTTGAAAGGTGACGTCGTTTCCCTCATCAGACACTTTTGGAACGTTCTGTTGAGGTTTCTGTGCATTGAAGGTACCGAACTGTCTTCAGAAGCGTGTGTATGGTTCGTACATATGTGGGTCGTTTTGGAAGAACAGCTTTATGTTGGAAAGTAAAAAACCAGAAAATACACAAACATAAAAGCAAAAGTAAAAACAAATTACAAATAACACATGAACGTCATGAGTCAAGTGGCAAGAAGTCCATCTTAACAAGGCCAAACTTGCTCGGACGTGACGGTTGAAGACGGAACAGAACCGTAAAAAAATAAAAAATTTTAAAACTATAGGGGACTTCGATGTGTGCTTGTGGCTATAGGTTTAATGTAAGTTTGTGCACTTTCTGGTTTTTGCATTGTAACATCCTATAGGTGCTTTTTAAAGTTTACTTACGTGTGCAATATTCACACTATTTGTCGATTAGTCAAGAAAAAATAATGGAAACAAAACAGCCAGAACACACGCTGTTCCTTTCAACTCCTGATCTTCTGCAGAATTTACTGTATCTCCAATTTAGGCACCGGTACCAAAAAAAATAATAAAAAAATACGACGTTTCGAATGCTTACCGTGCTTCGTTATCAAGCATAAAAAACGAGCAGTTTGCTTAGGACATAACGAAAACAATTAAAATTTCATCGAAGAACCAACTCAGAGGTTCTTCCAAAACAACCAACCTGTATGCGAACCATACACACGCTTCTGAAGACAGTTTGGTACCTTCAATGCACAGAAACCTCAACAGAACGTTCCAAAAGTATCTGATGAGGGAAACGACGTCACCTTTCAACGCGACTGATGGCTCCATCCAGAGTCAGTCGATAAACTGTGCTTCGCGCATGCTCACATTTGCGAGCTGCTGCAATTAGTTAGCTCCCACAATCCCTCAGTCGCGTTCAAGATGATGTCATTTCCGTTGAACGGACATGTTTTGAATGAAAGGTGAACAAAATAAGTTTAAATATAGCAACATGTGCTACGAAATAATTGTGTACAAACAAGGATTTAAGTAGTTCGTTGACTGTTAACTCTCGTAGTCGTTTTGCCTTTGAAATTATGTATTATAGCTGTACCGAGTATAGTATTGTTTTGGCAGTACCAAACATGTGTGGTGGTTTTGGAAAAAGCTGACAGTAAGCAATATCAACTAATGAATTAAAATCGTATTTAAGTGTATTTTGGACGCCATAGAAATTGAGAGGGAAAACTTCCGTACTTCCTGCGAATGCCGACTAAGCAAACTCTGCTTTTTTTTTTATTTGCACTGTTCTGATAATTTTTATGCAAACGTTGCATTTTTGTGCACATTTCTTGTGGATTATTTAGAAGCTTAATGGAGCGTCGACAGCTAGGTCATTAGCGCAGATCTCAGTTGCAGTGCAGTTGTCCGGGTTGCCTGTTGACCTATTTTGGCTTTACTTTCTTAACAATATTGTTTTAGTGCTTATGTCCATTTTACTGCTTAAGTGTATGAATTCGATCAATGTGTAAAGCCTAAAAAGTGCACAACATATAAAACGTGCTCGACGTTTTGAGTCAGCTCCACTCATTTTCAAGAGCAAATAAAAACACGCAAAAAACTAATTTGCGAAGTCAATAAAAAGCAGGAAACTAGAGTCCAAAGCTTGAAAGTGCGTCGGAGCCGACTCGAAAGTCGAGCACGTTTTATATGTTGTGTACTTTTTAGGCTTTACACATTGATCCTATGTACAGCAGCTTTTTAACTTCAATTTAATAAGTATGAGTTCGCAGAGCCAAAACTGACGCCAAGTTGAAATTTCATTTTATTTCTAGCTTCTAGCTGCCAAAACGCAAATCGAGATAGGCTAGTATAAACAGCGCCTTTAAACCTCTTCCCAAAGCTATAGCGCTAAGATTAGTATAATCGTCGCGTTTCTTAAGCCAGCCTCCAACACACACTTTTCGGGTATCGAGAAAGCTCACGGTGAAATTAACCTTAAAAAAAACCGTTATATTTAGCCTATATCAAAATAAATAATCGAAAATACCGTCAATTCAGTAAAATTACTTTGGTTGAAGTTCAATTACACTCCAAAAATCGTGTAAGTTCCACTATTCAAACTTGCAAATTTTCGACTAATATATTTCATTAGGCAACTTTTTTTATTGATGGTTAATGATAGTATAACATGATTTACTTTTAGTTATTTATTTTGTATTACACACAGTCACTTGCTTAAAATCAAAAATCGTCCAAGTTCCACTATTCAAACTTGCAAATGTTCGACTATCTCTACTGATAGGCCCTTTCAGGCAAGAGTCATGAGACTTACACAAGTTCGTTGGTGGTTGTTGTGCAAGTCTCACGACTCTTGCCTGAAAAACCCTATCAGTAGAGATAGTCGAAAATTTGAAAGTTTGAATACTGTAACTTGGACGATTTTTGGTTTTACGCAAGTGATCTGTCTGTAATACAAAATAAATAACTAAAAAAAAAAATCATATTATACTATCATTAACCATCAATAAAAAAGTAGCCGAATGAAATACATTCGTCTGGTTGAATTAATTTGTATCCAATGTTTTCGTGCTGGTGAGGAAGTATCTTTGGCGAGCGTCGTAGTCCCTAGTGGCGACACCCCGCGTCAAGAGGTGGGACTAGTCCTTCAATAAGTGCGCAGATGGCATTGCTGGAACGCCTTCGGTTTTGACCCCAACGCTGCGTCTCAGCCGGGGTCACCATGGGAACGGAGACACAGAGAACTGAACAGGGGTAATAAATTAGGCATCCGCATAATGAGATTGAAACAGATGTTGGAAACTTTTAACAAAAATACCTTCTGAATCTTTCTAGGCTGTCAAAGTTCGAGAAATAAAATAATTAACTCGGAATAAACGTCTCTCGCACAGAAGTTTGTCGTTAATGGTGTGTGTGGGGGGTCAGCGGGAAACGGACCCGGACCCATATCGTGTAGGTCTCCGCCGAACCACAACTAAATTCGCACCAAAATCGTAGTGGTTACGTACAGTACATGTCCGCTAGGGTGGATCACAAAAATGTTTTTTTTTTATATTTCAAATCGTAATAGTGTGGTAAAGTTGGTCTTCGACCTCCTAATCACTATCCCAAAAGGAAAAATTTCTAAGATAATTTTTTGAGGTGCCGCCACCTGGGCCTAAAGTTCAACATTAAAAGTCAATGGGAAAAATCGCTAATTCTGCAAAAGTGATTTTAGACGAGTTTAAAATATTGCTTTTTACATTATCTCAGTTTGTACTCTCAGAGACCACCAAATTGAAGTCAAAATCAAAAACCTTTTTTTTTTCTTCCAGAAAACAATACGAATTTTCGGCCATCAATATACGGCAAAAAGGCATTTTTGTCGATTTTACGCCTTGAATTAAAACAAAGTTTCGGGACAAAATATATTTTTTTTTAATTTAATTCTGGCTTCTTTTAATGGTATCTGAGAATACCAACTTACATAATGTAAAAAAATGTATTTTAAACTAATCAAAAATAATTTTTTCAGAATTAGTGATTTTCCCCATTGACTTTTAACGAGGCCCAGGTGGGCACTCAAAAAATTCTTTTAGAAATTTTTCATTTTGGGATAGTGATTAGGAGGTCGAAGACCAACTTTTCCACTCTATTACGATTTGAAATTTTAAAAAAGCATTTTTTTGATCCACCCTAATTTCCGCCTACTGGTCCATCCGGACCACTACACTGTGACTGAGGTTGGCGCTAATGACCTGGCTGTCGACGCGCCATTAAGCCTCAACCACCCTCCCCCACACTTGGTTTCCCTCTGTTTTTCAGTTGTTTTCGATAGTGCTAAATATTGCTGTTGGGTTAAGCAGCTGCCGTGGACCGATTTTCAACATGCAGAGAACGAATTTCATCGATGAAATAAAGCTGCGAATAGTGACGTGGTGGCCGAAGGGGGGAGGGGAGG
Organism: Lithobius niger; assembly: GCA_023313725.1. Taxonomy (NCBI): domain Eukaryota; kingdom Metazoa; phylum Arthropoda; class Chilopoda; order Lithobiomorpha; family Lithobiidae; genus Lithobius; species Lithobius niger. Next base: position 12,111 of record JAHWFP010258894.1, on the reverse strand, counting down.
GGAAGGGAAGAGGCATGCCCTCTCCCCGGGGCACGGCGAAAGGGGGCGCCGCCGCAGGAGAAAGTATAATGCAAATCTGCTTGGTCGCAAACGCAGCTACGGCTATTTGTTAAATCACCTCTCTTAAATCAGTAAATAAATACAATGTCTTGAAAACATGCCATCGCAAATTTCCAAGTTTCCTGAGTTTTGTCACTGTGAGTGTAAAAGTTTTTGGTGTGTGTTGCCAGCAGATTATTTGCATAAAAAAAAGCGTAGAGTGCGGGCTGGTCAAAGCTTCTCTGCCCGTCGCATCGCTTGCCTGAGTTAACCATTCAACCCTCTCTCCGTCCATACGTGGATCAGTCCTTTTGCTTAGCAACGACCAATCCGTAGAGTGGCAGCGGCAGAGGTGTGCACCACGACGCCGCGCACGCAATTGGCCAAAACTCGAAAGCCACGTGCGCTGCCACTGACGTGACGTGCCGGTGCTGTTGCCACGACTAATAATTCGCTCATTTGTTTTAAAAATTGCAGTATAAAGTGCCGTTATACAATATAAAATGGAATCGGCCAAGAAATAATCAAATAGTCATTAAGTAAGTTTGTTTTTAATAATAACCGAAATTTTTATAGTGAACTGTTAATTACAGATAATAGATCGCCAGTGTGTTCTACGAATATCGGCGCGCCAATTTACGCCGCCACTGCTGCCAACAAGAAATTTTCTTTTACACCTGCAAAGAATATTTTAGATGCATACCTATATGCGTAGCGGGAAACGTTGTCATTAAGTTCGATGCTAGTGGCGTTGCCGTTACGTTTGATTAGCTACTGGAGCAGCACATCTTGGAAAGGAAAATACAATTATTAGCATATTACCATTTTGTCGTGAATATCGAATCAATCAACCATACACCAGGCTTTACTTTTGATACATTTGCTCCTGGGCCTGATTTATAGATGTTATCGTATAGCAGTTAACAGTTTAGGCCCAAACATTAACAATGTTTTAGTTTCGGTTTTACATTTCTCTTTATTGGTTCCTTTTTTCAGCTGATTGACGTTTCGATTTTCTGCTATGGTTCAAACATCAAACAATTCTATAAACTTTCTTGCTTGGTATACTAATACGAAGTCATTCAATCCGAAACTGTACAGTAAGGGCTAGGACCATGAAACAAAATACACTGGTTCTCATAAGCGCACGTGTCAATAAGGGCCACGTCATCCCTTTTTAATGTTCATTAAATAAAAAATAAATATAAATTAGAATGCGCGTCATTGTAGAAACTTTCTCCGTGGCTTTCCAATTCGCTACCAATGCAGCTACGTTGTTTTTTGCTAAGGGCTGCTATGTCGTTAAAAGCTAAATAAAACCAGATGCAAACCTATTTACGTTGCCTCTTGGACTTAATGTCAGACTATCTGAGTGGGGAATCGCTGAGCCATACTGTCGTAAAGCAGCAGTGTGCTGGATGCTAAATGCTAGAGAAGATCGCCCCTTATTTTATATAGCAAAAGTTAGGCTAGAGCAAGCGCAGAAAGTTGCACAGAATATGGCATTAGATTTAGAAACATTTGGAGCTCCATTATCAAGCAACAACAAAAAAATTAAAATTAAATAAAACTGAACTGAAAAGCTCAAGTCATTGCAACAAAATACATTTAGAAAAATAAAAAGAGAATGAAAACGAAAGGCAAAAATAAAGGCTAAATCTTTTCGCTTAAGTATTTTTGTTATTGCTTGATAACGGGGCACAGAACGCCCCAAAACGTTACATGTTTCTAATGCTGTTTTGTGCACCTTTTTGGCTTGCTGTCTCCACATCTATTCTGGTGCTTTATCATTATTCTTTTTTTTTTCTTTTGAGAAAGAATTTTACAACAGTACCATACAAGCTTCTTTCTATAAAATAAAGGCCTGTAAAAACTATGATGTATTTACAACTTTCTGCTCCTCCTGGAGCTAAGAGAGAAAAAAAGATGAAATTTTATAGTTCTATCTCATAACATTTATTAAACTTGGACAAAGACTTCATTAATAACTTAATAAATTAACTTAAGCACTCTTTAATGTGCACCCGTTTTCGTAATGATCAGCTCAATTAATATTAATCAGTTCACTATCAGCTACTTCTAGCAGATGAACTGTACACTGACTTAAAGGTGCTTTCTTCTGTTATACTACATTAAATAAAAAATTAGAAAACAGTGTTTTTAAGGGTACCTTAAAAAAAATCAAATCCTTAAAAACAGTAAAACAAGAAAAAACCATATACGCTATTTCCACATTGCAATGTTCATTTTGTAGTCATTCGCCTATGACAAGCAGTCATAATTAAAACTACATCATTGGTTCTGAAAATACAAATAGAAAAAGAAGAACGCACCAGTCCCGGGTGAACAATGATGGCATCCACCCAATTCAGTCACGAATAACTTTATTAAAATATAGAGAAATTAGTGCTGAAGTGACACTTAAACATTTTGAGCACGAGTGGAATTGAGCAGAAAGCATTCCAGAAAATGCTTGAATTTGGTGACGTGAACTGTCATGAATAATTTAAGGTAGGATTGTAACTAAAGGGGAAGCGGTAATGAGATGGTTGTGTACAGGGGGTTCTATGAGGCTAATTAATTTAGAAACACTTTGCATTAGCCTCACAGAGCCACCTTTGCACAACCATATCCTTCCTACTTCATTTCCCTTACTTAAAGCCTACATTAAATTATTCACGACATTCCATGTCACCGAACTCCGACCAATGACGTCACTTTGCCCCCTTTTGTAACCAGTAGCTGTGATCATTTTAGCAGTGACGTCATTTTCACGACGTTTACGGTGGGTATAGTCTCCTCCTTCATTCTAAACCACTCGACTATTAATTTTTGCCGATACATTTAGCACATTCGAATTGTAATGGCTTGTTTTCTCTCGTCCGTTTATGGGTCTTTTGTAATGCATTGCAATGACGTAGCTTCCTCCTTACTTTGTTTTATTTTATTTTCGTTGCTTGATAACGACTCCTATCTGGGAGTCGAAACGTTGCATTATTTTTTTGCATTTTTTGGCTTCTAACTACTGTACAATGATAAGTGCTTATCGTTATTTTAATTACTACGACCATAAATCAGAAACAAAAAAGTAATCTGCGTTACTTTACTGAAATTCGTTTAGGAAGAAAATGATAACTTCTGGTATAGTTTGTGTTCAAAAATGTGGCGGGGGAAGGAGAATTTTTTTTGTGGGGCGCCATTTTCGAGCCGGCCCCACCAAGAAAATTAAGCCACCACGCCACTGGCTGCGAATCACGTGACCAGATTGGCAAATGACATGCTCCAACACTAAGCACCAATCACATTAGGGGACATACACGTAAAGCGTACATGTTGGTCGTATGCATTATCTGCATGAGAAAATAGCCGTTTGTTCTTTTTGGTTTCCGTATTGCTTGTCTGACGTCTTATTTAGTTTTTCTTGGTATTGTTTCCCGTTATTTTTTGTGTTCTATACTTTTCAAGGTTGTTTGGTATCTTATCAATACAGGTAACTTGTTTTAAATCCTACCGGAATAATGGTAACTCAATAGCACAATAACGAAAAATTCTGTTGGATTAACATTGAAAATAGCTACGATTCGTTTACAATGATCCTACAGTTTTTGAACATTTGAACATTAAACTGTGTCAGGTTACAGACAAGAGCACTAAAAACGACCGGTAGCATACTCCCAAGGAAGGTGAAGGTGACGTCACTAAGAAATACAGAGGGGACCATTTCAGTTACTATATTATTAATAAGTATTGGAAAAGTCATTATTCCCTGGAATTGGAGTTCAAATTATAGTTCGTTGCGTTTGAGTGAACTCTAATCCGTTTTTAGTCGTGTACCTTCACGGCTGTGAGTATGGGGATACGAGCTCTAATGTTTTTTTTTCTAAACGGCAAAGCGGTTTTTTGTTTAGTTAATTGGAAAACTTGTTCAAACTTTTCGCTGTACGTTGAAATCTTTAACAACCATTTTACAGTTTAATTAAAACCGAGCTTTCTCTTTGTGAGACTTGAACCTACCAGTCGGCATAAGTGTGGACAGTTTCAGACGACTATACGTTACGTACACTACGTACAACGGCTAGTTTATATGGTTAGATTGTCAACATCGATCTGGGAATTGAGAAAAAAATCCCCAATATCAGGCTTTGCCTATCTTTTTATTACCGCCCTGTATTTTGGAAAACAAAATAAAAAAAAAACAAAAAAAAAAAACAGGGTTTGCTCGTCTTTTCAACACCGCTCTGAAATTTAGGGAAAAAATCACCAAAATCAGCCTGCTTTACTCATCTTCTTACCGCCCTGCAATTTAAGAAAACAAAATCCACAAAAAAATCAGGCTCATTGCTTGTCTTTTCAACACCGTTCTGAAATTTAAGAAGAAATTCACCAAAATCTGGCTTAGCCTATCTTTTCAACAACGCCCTGCAATTTAGGGAGAAAGAATTTCTAAAACGACGTTCGCTCGTATTTTCAAACGGTCTCTGCAATTCAGGCCCTCAGGGTAAAAATAACCCAAATCAGGCTTTTTCCGTCTTTTCAACACCGTTCTGAAATTTAGGGGGAAAAATCACCAAAATCAGGCTTCACCCGTCGTTTCAACGCCATCCTGCAATGTAGGGAAAAAATTTCAAAATTATAGGCTTTGCCCATCTTTTCAACACCGCCTTGCAATTTCGAGAAAAAAAAAGCCCCCAATTCAACCGTTTTCCGTCGTTTACTTACACTGTCAACTATCAGGATCGTGTTGTTTGGTTAAGTTAGTGCCCTTAGCTGTAACTTGTATTAAAATTTACGTGGACGGTGTAACCTTCAGGTAGATGAAAATAAATATACACAAGTTGCTGTACACAATATTTTATACTGAAATATATGACGTAACACGTGGGCATATTGATAAAGGTGTTGTGTCAAGGATTTGGTGAAGGACTGTGACGAATGCAAGATACGTCACTTGAACAAAGTACATAAAGTGTTTTACTGTACTGCCTTATTTCTCGGGCACGAGTTACGCTTTCCCGTTGTCCTTTGCCCTTAAATTTCATTCTCCCAAAGAAAATTGATCCGCTGTGACCTCACGAACCGAGGATCAGCGCTATACCCGCTCGACCGTATAGAAACATTTATCAGCGTGTGAATGCGCCTTAACTGAATTCTTACTTGAAAACCATTAACTTCGAACTGTCGTCATCTGGTAGAGAAGGGGTGGGGACAAGGCATACAATAATTAAGAAATTTTCCGATGCGGCCAAGCGTAGTCGGCTAAGAAGTGACGTTGATGATTACTTTCGCAATATTAATGGACTTACAAAGATCCATTTGTTTCAAACGTCTTAGTTTCTGTGGAAAATGTGGTGAAGGCCGCGTGCCACGTGAATCGTCCCAGGAGTGTAAGTGACACCGACCGAGGGCGGGGACTATACTCTCATTACTTCTCTGTCACTGCCTGACTCCACCAATGCGAGCGGGCAGCGTTGCAACACATGGGTTCCTGTGAGAAGAAGAAGACTCAATTCCCTAAGAGACTTTAGCCAAAAATTCGAAATATTCCACGTTTGTGCAAATGTACTATTGTCTACAGATATTATCACTGGTTGGAACTGAAGAAACTGAACGAGTTGGAGGAACTGGAAAAACTGCCTAGATGAACACTGTAGGAAGAAAATTCCTAGTCTATACAGTCGCACCTATAGGACACGTCTAGGGGTTCAACTGGATTTTCTGAAAACTCCCTACCCTAGGGAAAATTGCTTTGTTTACATACTGCATTGAAAAAAAAAAGGGTTTCAAAACAGATAAATGCAACGGATGCAAATGTATTTACGTTGCCTGTTGGACTTAAATGGCGCACTGACTGAGCGGGGAATGGAACCCACGACCTTCGAAACCAAAGGCCGAAGTTACATCGATACGCCACACTGACTGACACTCAGTACGGCTTATAGTGGTGGAACTTCGGCAGTCTGGCCTTTAACTCCAATAGGCAACGTAAATAGGTTTGCATCCGTATTCATTTAACCCTTCTCGAGTCCATTTGGGTTTCCGTCCAGTTTAATTTCAACTGGACACAGTTTAATTTTAGACACACCTAGGAAACGGTTTTAGCTGAAAAACACAAACGCTTTTTATAAATAGCAATAACCGAAAACCATACGATGTGTGTTAGAGTTACTTTTACAAATATCATGGGACTTTCAAACCGTGAGCGTTTACGTAGTGTTGCGGACGCAAAACAATTGCGTTCAATTTGCAACACTTTTTAAACACATTCTTAAAATACGTATAGTTACGGAAGTGTTTAAAATAGATGTTATTTTGCAACACATGATTAACATAGTGGGTTTTCGCTAAATACAATTTTCAAAAAACGTGCATTGTATAATATAAACATTAGGCTACTGCTTTTAAACACTTTTGTTGCTAAACAGTGGGTTGCATAGGCTTATAAAGCATTGCAAATTGAACGCTAGTGTTTTAATTTAAACGCGTTTCAAATCTAAAATATTGCACATAATGTTTTGAAGGGTTTTTCTCAGCCCATACTAAATTTGTAAATACTTATGTGTTTTTCAGCTGAAAACGTCTAATAACGTTTATAGTTGTGTCTAAAATATGTTTTAAATAAAACACATATTTTTACAGTATGGGCCTAGTACAGCTTTTCTACATACATAGTAACTTTTCAGAGCAGTGATAATAACCCCTTATTCACTGTGGAGGTAGTATCTGGTGCCATTGGAGCCGTTCAAGTATTACATCACCAAAAAATTGGCCATTTTTAATCCCCTCCCCCCCTTGTCATCAATCGTCATCAATTGCTCAAGCTCCCCCTCCAGTATTACGTCATTTCTAACTTGACCCACCACCCTAAGAGCGGTGTTTTTTTTCCTTTTTTCCCTGTTTATTTCACTGTTTTTCTGAGGACTTTTTTTGCGTATTTACATCCTTTTACTGGGATAACGATGCTTACGTCATCAACGGGCCACTCCCTACCCCCCCCCCTCGTCGGCGAACGGGAGAGGGTGGGGAACCGACCCGCCCCCCCCCCCTTCCTGATGACGTAATACGTGAAGGTCTCCATTCGCTGAGCAAGCTGCAAGGGGCACTGCACATATGCGGAGGTAAAAACACTAGCGCGGTTTTATCAACTAGCCGTGAAGCGGATTTATTGGACCTAAAAGTACTCAATTTTGGGAGTTTGTTGGCAGCTGTTGCAATTTTCAGCAAATGGAATATTTTTCTCGTCCGATTTACAATCTTAAAGGCGCCTGTTTACCATACCGATAGCGTTGCCTTTAATGTATGTTCGCAGCGTAAGGGATTGGACAAAACAACATTTTTCAGGCCTAAGAAACCGCTCTCACAGCATTAGCATGCCAAAAAACAAACGGTTTTTTTACCTTCAGTGCCCCTTCCAGTTAGCTCGACGACTGGTTCCAGATAAGAGCTTTATAGCGTATTATAGTGTCCACGGCCTATCTTGAGTTCGCCACAGAACGAACACAGATAATCGATTGTACGTTTTTGGTATTAGAGTGCCTTGTTGATATCCAACATGGTAATAAAAACAGTGGCGGCCGGCGATTAAAGCCGCCTCCTCCAGGAACACGTAACCGCTCAAAAAATACTGCAGGACTCAAGATACGCCGCACAGACAATAGTAGGTTATGAAAGCTCTGTACTAACCTTTGACGGATTACAGTGTCCAATTCGGCGAATTTCTTTACTACAAAATGCATTCATGTAATATTGAAAAGGTGTGATTGTCAATAAAATGAGCGATTAGGCCTAACTAAGTCTTTATGTGGTTTTGGTTTTGTGTAGTTTTATCTCGTTTTTGCCCTTCACGATTATCAATCAGCTGCACACGGATAATTATCACTTGTACGTGCAAACTTGAACGAAAATCGGAGTGCTCAGCCGTCCAAGCCGACTGTGGTTAGCTGTACGTGACTACTACCCCTTTTCCCTCCCAGTGGTGAATAACAAAAACAAGGGGATGTTCACTTTAACGGACTCTCTAGAGAATATTATAGTGTTGGTAACTGAGATGACACGTGATTTGTTTCCGTCTATATGGCCGAAACACTGTTTTTCACTGCAGTCCCTGGATGCTACGACGGATGCTTGCTTATTTAGACTCGCTCGTTATTTTTTTCCCAAAATCAAGTCTTCCAGCATATATTAACAAATAATTTTTCCTTCCATAACCCTTTATAGCCTGGAGTCCTTTAAATGGACGGCTTGAACGGTAAAAAACTAAGTCCCAACGTGCAACGCGAGCTTTGTGAGGGGGTTCCCGGGGACCCCGAGCAAAGCGAGCAGCAACAGCCCAGTGGTAAGCGTCCTCGTCTGCAAACCAAGTGAATGCCGGTTCGAATCCCGCGACCGGCCTGACTACCATATGGGACCTACAAAAAATGCATCCAGTTTGACATAGGCATTAAGGCTGCCCACGCAATGAGCGACTGGGCTGCGCGGCCAGGTCGCTGCAGCCAATGAGAATGCTTACCGTTTATGTAAAACCACGCACTGATTATTTTCATTGGCTGCAGCAACCTGGCCGCGCGGCCAAGTCGCTCAGTGCGCTCATATTTTCCTCATATTGAATACATTTAGAATAACTAACGCTTAATTAAATCATTCTTCAAATTTCACTATGTGGCTGCGTAAGCATCTATGAGGCACGAAGTTTCAAGGGAAAACCAGCTAGCCATAAAGTTATGTTTCGTCAATTTTAAAATAACCAGTTGCTTGAACTCCTACATCCACTGTAGGCCTACATAAACAAATTAATGTGTCGTTTGCAGCACAGACACTCCGTTATTTACCAATCTCACGAAAAATAAACAAATTTTATTTAAAAGAAATATACAATCAATTGAGCGATATTTGTTCATCAACGGCACATTAAAAAACTAAAATAATATTTACAGCTAATAATGGAATTGAAATTACCAATATTTTCTCATCATTTGATCAGAAACAAAAATATGTAGACCTACTCAATTTCCTTATTTTTTGTATTATATACATTGCAGTTATGCCGTACGAATACTTTCCCGTAAATACCTAGCACTAAAAATTAACAAACGAAAAGTAAAAGCATTAACAAAGTCAGTCCAAACAGTGTACTGTGTAAGTTGCAGCACTGTTGCGTCAGTAAAAAGGTAAGTCAGCTCACTTTTTTCTACTCATATACTGTTTCAGTAAAAAAACAAATCCCAAATTTTCGGCCTTCTATGAGGGTTTGATTTGTCGATTGGGCACTTGGATTTCTTCCTTCAAAAGAAGCGTTTTGGTAGGATGAATATTTTGATGTTATTAAGAAAACGGTGTATGAGCAACACTGACACAATGCTACTGCAACTGATACACCATCAAAATTGAATGTTAAATTGCTTTCAACATTTCTCTAAATGACTGTCAAAATGCAACTCATAAGTAAGAAGCATGTGTTTAGTCATATCACATGGTCTGAATAAGAGGGAAATCATTTTTTAGCTGGTCATCTTCACTACTCCAGTACTGTGTCGCCTGCACAGGTGAAGTTTGTTGACACCACTGATGAAGAGGAACGTTGGAGCAGTCTAGCGAAGGCGACTTGGGGTCAGGAAAAGTCGGAGTGCCACCTGCTGAAGCCGCTGCCACTGAACAAGAAACGAAAGTGTCATTCGGGGAAGAAGGAAAGACTGGTCTAGAGGCAGACGGAAAACAACTTTGTGTCGTCGGTGGCGGAGAACAAAGTTTTTGGTTTTGCTGCGTCGTTGGCATCTGGCAGTGGGGAGGATAGGGGTAGTGGTAATTATTATCTGAAGGTGAAGGAAACTGTATGTTGGTGTTGGTGAATGTCTGCTGTCCTTGATTAACAGAAGGTTGTCTTTGATGCATTGAAGAATCCACTAAAGATGTTTGAGGAACAGTAGGAAACTGGGGAGGAAACTGTTGGCAAGAACTGTCTGCAAGAGCATGATGCAAGAATTGTTCGTTATTGCAAGAGTTAGCGGTGTATTGCGTAGGGCTGGCACAAATGGAAGGGCTGTGAGGAGGCCACCAAGGCGAAGGACACTGAGGAGCAATAGCCGGAGAGGCGACACCTGTTGCTAGACAATTCCGATTGGCAGCTGAAGAAGAATTTACTAATTCTTGGAATCGACAAGCAGTTGGAGAACGCAGGTGACGTTCCATCCGGTCTAAAATGGACGTCTGAAACTGGTTGCTTGTGGGTGTTAAAACGGCTGTGGCCATTGTGGTTGCCAAATTTGGCGTTGTGGAAGAAGGAGATGAGGCTGTGGAAGACGCATTAGGGCATCCTGTGCAAGTATCTGTAGATTCCAGAGGAGACATTGGGTTGCAAGAGTTTTGTCTGATGGTACTTGGGTTTTTTGTTATCAAGTCATTTGGCAATGAAGCATGAGGGTTCTTCTTGGTTTTTTGTTCTTTCTTGAGTTTCATGCGACGATTTTGGAACCAGATTTTGATCTGACGGTCAGTCAGCTTAAGGTCCCTGGCCATTTCCACTCTTCTTGGACGACAAAGGTAACGGTTGAAGTGGAACTCCTTCTCCAGTTCCACCAATTGACTGTTGGTATACGCTGTCCGTGCCCTCTTGGGTGCATTCACGTCATGTTCTGCAAGTAGAATAATTCGCATAATTAAAATATGACACAACATTCATATAACGAAATAATAAACAGATTAAACACGAGCCAGACACAATGGGTGAAAAACAAATTAGCATAAAAAACGAAATGCAAGAATACGCATTTATTTGTGATGCTGGTCTTGGTCTAAGTTGGTAAAAACTTTGACAATCCACGATCAGGTTGGCGTAAATATAATTGTAATTACAAGCAAAAACGTCAAGTGCGCCGTAAAAAAAGGATTATATGATTGAAGTTTCACTTGATGAAACGAACACAGATAAAAATGCAGGACTTTTAATTTAAATAATCAAATGTATACATTTGAGAAAATTGCATCTGTTTAAGTGCTGTTCTACTTTACGAACCAACTATTATCTGGCCAAGTTTGGCCGACAAATATTGAATAGGAACTGAGAGATTAATTGTTTTAGTTTTGCTGCAGGAGTGAGGACTTTGATGAAATGCATCTGAAATAAATCTAAAAATAAATCTTGGCACTTAATTAGTATTAAAAAAAAAGCATTTACGCGTATGAAATACGGATGTCAGCCTTAAAGAAAAGGTAATGCTCAAAAGGAACTGATACAAGAAAAAGACATGTAAGCCATCACTAGTCTTAATATTATTGGCCTACTAATGTAGCACTAATAGGCCTACGTGTAAAAGAACCTCCAGCCGTCTAAGACTTAACAAAAAAACTTAATGTTCTAAAGGAAGAGATACAAGAAAACATCATTAAGACATCTACGTTGCACTCCTGCGGAAAAAATGAGCGCCAGCTTCCATGCCC
>JAHWFP010258890.1:0-13909 GCA_023313725.1 Lithobius niger | reverse complement strand
TATGGAGGGTCCTTATAAATTAAACACCACCATTAGCAGTCGCCCAACCTTTCCCATTTCCAAGAAACTACTATGACGGCACTACATCTGCCAATTTAATTTATAAGGACCTTCCACGATAATTGGCAGATGTAGTGCCGTCATAGTAGTTTCTTGGAAATGGGAAAGCTTGGGCGACGGCTAACGGTGGAATTATTGTGGAAGGTCCTTATAAATTAAACACCACCGTTAGCAGTCGCCAATCGCCCAGTCGCCCAAGCCTATCAACAGAATAAAGATTATCGAGATTCCCATTGCGGATACACAAACAAACAAACAAACAAAAACGATGATCCTAGCCACATAAAATTGGTAAGGTTTAAGTGGACTATTAAGTGGACCTTATACTCAAACACCGCATCTGCCATCCTTTATTGTGTTGGCCTTTTTCGGGGAAATATTACCGTTAATATCAAGCGAACCTGATAGACACAATTCCAAATTGCCGAAAAATATAAAAACAGTTCAGAACGTAAGCCGACGATAATCGTACCGAGTTCTGTCATCTGACCACGTTATTCAAACGACTATTGGATCGTTAAAGCGGTCAATACGTGCATTGCTCTTTACATTCTGGCACTCCGAATAAGTTTAATTTGGTGAGAAAGTGCGCTTCAAGCCACTGTCCATTAACTGCCGTGTTCCTACCCCCCCCCCCCCCCCCGGGCCACCTCTGCCTTCACTCACTCAGTCATCAGTCAGTGACTGGACGAAAGATTAGCAAACCCTTTCGACCAGGCCGCTGACCATCCAGTCCATTTGCCTGATGATTCAAAGGCCTGTTAGCCACTCGGCTGGACAGCGTGCCACGCACGACGGACGGACGGACGAACGTGCCGAGCCCACTAGAGTTCATAATAGTGGGTCAGGTCTAATTGTTGAGCGAGAAGAATTACAAGATCACAAGCCCCTTGTAATACGCACACTAAGAGTAAATAAATAGACAGGCCAGGCTTGAAAACTTTTCTCGTCGCTCTATACCACCTACCTCCTCTTCCCCCACCACCCGCACCCCCCTTTCACGCTAATAACCTCGTTACAACGTACATGCACGGCTGCATTCGACAACCGTCAAATACGCATTGCCTATGACAAATGTTAAACGACGACAACAACAGCTTGGTGTGTGTGTGATGTGAACAGCGGTCCCTGTACGCCGTAAAATCACGTCTTGTGAATTTGTATTTGATGATGTCACCGTGACAACCGGAAGCCATTCGAAGGAGAGGGGTAGTTGGTGACGGGGAGGAGAGGAGGGTACTGTGACAACCTGGGGGAGGGGGGGGGGGAGATGGGGTGCACTATACTCTCACTTCCTCACGTTTGTTATAACGAGTGTCGGCCGGCTAACAAGCGAGGAAAGAGCCCTCAGTTTGCTGAGCTGTAGGAAAATGTAGAATCGATGTAGCTATAGCTAGCTAGCCAACACCAGAAACCTTTTTCCTCCCCTCTCCCCTTCACCCCCCCCTCTACTCAGAAAATCGACTAGTTACGCTGCACCGGAAAACATCAGAAACGCTGCCAAGCGTGACATTTGCAGCGAGGTGGTTATGTCGGCTATACGGTACAAGACAAACAAACATATAACTTTTCTTTTCGGTGTTGTAAAGCTGTTAGACGCGTGGCTTATTTATAAGACAGTGTACGACAACACAAATATTTATTAACGCATCAGACGGGGAGTGGGGGGGGGGGGAGGGGAGGAAAAAGGTTTCTGGTGTTGGTTAGCTACTTGCGAACGAGCTAGAATAAATGCTGGGCACTAATGAGCATTCACAAATGAGTATAACACGGGGTGATTACAAAAGAAACAGACTGTTTGAAGGGTTTATTTAAATGAAAACTATTCAACTTAATTTCGGCCAGTAAGTCAAAGATGTTCAATGTATGCTCCCTTAGTTTTATGGCATACATCCATGCAATTGCCGTAATTGACGGTGGAATTATTGTGGAAGGTCCTTATAAATTAAACACCACCGTTAGCAGTCGCCAATCGCCCAGTCGCCCAAGCCTATCAACAGAATAAAGATTATCGAGATTCCCATTGCGGATACACAAACAAACAAATTCGATGATCTTAGTCACATAAGATTGGTAAGGACTATTAAGTGGACCTTACTTAAAAACCGCATCTGCCATCCTTTATTGTGCTGGCCTTTTTCGGGGAAACATTACCGTTAATATCAAGCGAACCTGATAGACCCAATTCCAAACTGCCGAAAAATATAAAAACAGTTCAGAACGTAAGCCGACGATAATCGTACCGAATTCTGTCATCAGATAGCATTATTCAAGCGACTCTTGGATCGTCAAAGCGGTCAATACGTGCATTGCTCTTTACATTGCTCTGCGTTTGGTAAATTCGTACCAAGCACAGTTTAGCATATCCTCATCAATTACGGCAATGACTACTGACTACTGACTACTGTTACCAGTTGGTCAAGATCTTGTAGGTTGGTTGGAAGGGGAGGAATGAACACCTTATCTTTGACAGTTTCCCATTAAAAAAATTTCCACATGAAATTAGATCAGGGCTTCGTGGTGGCCAATTCACGAGTTCCTTGTCGTTCAAACACACAAAACGCCTTCTCTGTAGAATTTTCGGCCATCTTGCATAACTAGTCACGTGACGTTAACGTGATGTGCATTCGAAAACTACCACCTCTATGCAAAACTTCATGAGGTTGCAGAACGTTATACGGTGAATACCGTTTATCGATAAGTTGTACAGTTTTCGTTTAATAAACGCTTCAAACTGTCTATTTCTTTTGTAATAACCCTGTACTTTACATAAGATTGTAGTGTATAAGTGGCGCAATTATCTATCTTGTCAAATGTAATAAAATGATTTATTTTGAGCGAACGAGGCAGAAGGCCGAGCGGAGCTTGGTTAATGAATGAATACACTCGAAGGCAATCTTTGTAAACGCATCATGCAATAACCACTGCATCAATTATTAAAACCGGATTATGCACATTGATAGCGGTACACCCATAGTTGGTTTGTAAAAAAAAAACATTTTAAGTCGGACGTGTTGTTGAGGAATAACTAAGGTGACAAAATGGTGAGGTGGTGTGAACTGCACTACACTTTGCACACGCCGAAGCGCGAAAATCTGCCGTGTCGTTACTGAATATCAAGATAAAAGTAACGCGCGCTGAAGTTTTTGCCAGCATTAATTTTCAACTGGATTCCAAATTTAATACTTTCCACCAAAAATTCATCAGATTTGCCGATGCTTCGTCTGCCGAAAACCGCTCGTCGAAACAGCCGTCAACGCCAATCCATCCAGCAACGTGCTACGAAAGCAAATGGACAAAGAAACGAGATGCGACGATTCAACTGAAAAGATGAGCCACAACGCTGTCTTCAATGCAACACGGGTTGTTTGCACTCGTGTGCTCGATGTTTTGTTTCAACATTCATTTCTTTTAAATGTATGTTTATGTACTTTAATTTATTGAGCGATTAATAATCGCTTCGTTCCACTTTACGGGACAGTGTAATTAATGACGCCCTAGTTATCTTTAGTGTGCCAACACCTTTGTGGAACACTAAATTATGTAGAATGATCACGTCCTGTACTGATTGGCGAGGATACATTTCACAATAATATTTTAGTGCACGTGGTGGGTGCTTCTGATGATATGGTGTATCTTTATTGGGAGAATCGTCTAGGAACAATCAGATGGAAATGGGCCTATCTAACCCGTATTTCCACTGTGGTGCTGCACTTTTTTTAGGAGAGGTATTCTATATTATCAAAGTTATCTTATTAGTACATCATCAACAACTTTTAAAATACTGTGTGAGGAGGGTTGTCTAATTAGTAGAAATCAGTAATCATTCAATACAGTATTTCTTCAGTAAGAGTATGCCTCATAGTAATTTGTGGCTTGTCCACAATTACACTCTTAGTCTTTCCAACATTCTTAAGCATTAACATTAATGTGGTTCCATCCTCCAAGATAGTATTCTGTGTCATGCAGAGTTATCTGTGGCTCAACCTTAAGACAGTTCTTCTGTATTCGCAATAATCTAGTTAGTAATAATCATCTAATGCAGCATCACTTAATGAGATTTCGACTCTGTAGTCATTTTCAGCCATAGGGTAGTTCTGCGTTTACAGTTATCGAATTAGCCTAGTACAATTTATATAATATGGTATTCTTTATTGAGAACCATAACCGTACAGAGGCACGTATGGCCTTTTCTCACACCACTTCTTCTCCATAGGCAGTCACCTAATTAGTTCTAGCTCTCTTTTGCAACATTTCTTCATTAGGGCGCATTTATGCAACGACTCGCCTTCGCCTTCTCGCAGCTAGAAGCTAGAAATCATCTGATTTCCCAACATGGCGGCGGTTTTAGCTCTACCACCTCGCACAGAAAACAGTCAATATGTGAGTTCAGAAACGACTGGCAAAATTGTTTCGGCAGGAGGAATTCTTTATCTTATTGTCACGGATTACAAGACTACAAGGATATACTCAAATGATATCGGATTAAGCTAATCCAGGTAGCGTTGTTACCATGGCAACGACACATTTGCCATCGCGATTGAATTCTAGCTGCGAGAATGCAAAGGCGAGTCGTTGCGTAAACGCGCCCTTGCGAGTCTTTATCGTGTAGAATATCTGCAGCCATTCTTTAGGACAATTCGTGTGCATCAGCAGTCATGTAATTGGCACTAAACTTATAAACTATGTCTTCATTGAGAGAAGATCACACAGAGATTCCTACAGACCTACCTTAGGACAGTTACTTCTGCATTAACCGAGACATCTAATCACACTCTTCATTACTCTGGAAGTGAAAGGCCCTAGAATTGTGCTCGTGCTCATGCCGTTTGTGACGTACAGAAGACCATTGGAAAAATTCTCTAAAAATGTCTCTTTCCGTCGTGAGATAACCTCAGCAACTGAAAAGTGAGAGACTAATATGGATACTGCTTTTGCTTTTCCATCTATTAGTATTTAGGGGGCATCAAGTATTACGTCATAAGGAAGGGGGGAGGGGGTGGCGACTTGATGACGTAAGCACCATTATCCCAGTAAAAGGTGTGGAAATACGCTAAGAAAAAAGTCCCCAGAAAAAAATGGATATACAGGGAAAACACCCCATGTGGGGATGGGGTACAGTTAGAAATGACGTAAAACTGGAGGGAGGTTGAGCAATTGATCCCGATTGATCACCGGGGGGGGGGGGAGGGTGACAGTGGCCAATTTCTTGATGACATAATGCTTGAACGCCCCTTATCACCTAATCAACTTCTTTACCGAGAGCCCTCAACAAACACAGCCATGTGTGTGGCCTTTGCTTATACGACAGTTTTTTTTTTTTGCGTTAGCTGAAATAGCCTTAACTGGTATAACACTTCTACACTAGCAAAATGGTCTAATACTTCCAAAAAATGGGGATTGGACAGGCTTTATTTGGCTAAGATTTAGCATTTTTTTGAAATATCCACAAAACTTGGGAATATATAATTCTTTTGCACGGACACAGCCGCCTAACGCAAGTTAGTGCTAAGTGAACGGTTATCCGGCGAGCACTGGGGCGTCAGGGTCGGTAGGCATCCTGGGCCCTGCTGTACATTTCTGGCTTCTTACAGTCACAGGTTCGATCCTGGTGAAGGAAAGTGTTCATGTAGTACGTTTTCTCCACACCAGTTCCCACCTGTTATCCGAGGATTTCCCCCGGGTACTCCGGTTTCCTCCCTTATGCGACAAAAAAACAACCGAAATGATGGTGGTACCTTCCACTTAACATTTGCCGCTTGGGCCTTCAAAAAGCTCTAAGCTATATTGGCCGACATCTTCTATCCTATAATATTCTAAGTTTTCTGAACTCGGAGACAAATCTGCTGAATACTACTTACTACCTACAGTTTTTACTTAGTTCGGAAGAAAATAAGTAAAAAAAAAACAAAAAACTTCCCTTTCCGATTTATCACAATAATTATCGCAAAGCTTTGGCAAAGAAAATTTCCAGGCAGATTCTTTTCCCTGCAGGGGGTTTCGTGAATCCTGAAGCGTTCAATTACGAGCTAGAAAAAAGATTTTTTTTTTCAAGCTTAATCATTTTTTCAACCCAAGGACTAAAGACAAAAGAATGAAAAAGAAAAAAAAAAGGCCCTAATGGCTTTTGTGCTTTACTTCTCACACGTACACTAACGAACACGTGTAATGAATAAAGATTGATGCCATTTAATTAAGGTAAGATTTAATGAAGATTTATTAGCGGCTTTTCATCGTCGCATTTGTCACAATAGGCAAGCTGACACTTGCCAGATTATGGAAAACAAATATCTTTGGCGGAACTAAACCTCCCCAAGTCACGTCAGATTTCAACCGCGCAACAACGACGAACAACCTTTCACCTTTTGCGGTCCCGTGTTGTTCTATGGAAGAGTGCGGTTACCAACAACAAAGGATGTAACGCGGATATCTTACAATACAAAAGCTTGGTGGTTATAGAAACTCTGATATCTCATCAGCTGGTCTCAACTTTGACCTTCTTTGTTCCTGAATGGCGAGCGTGGCTCATCCCTTCCCGTCTTCCTTGATACCTGGAGTGGGCGTAACATACAGGGCTCACACAAGTGATGTCATCTAAACCAGTTTAAGGCCGTTTCCAGCTATCTCAGCCTCACGCGGCCAGTGTTTAATGTAGGCTGTTTGCGTCGTTAGCTTTTTTCCACGCTAGTTATTTCACGATTAGCAAAATTTGAAGTACTGAGCCTGAAAAATAGAGGACTGATACCAGGAAATTTTCCTTTAGTACCAGAGTGGTGAATTGTTGGAATCTCCTACCTAAGGCGGTTGTTGAAGCCAACACGATTGCAGGTTTTAAAAATTGCTTACAAAAGGTATGTCTTAATAAATTTTTACAAAGAAGGTTATTTTAGCATAAATTAGTCAGTCCGATGATGGTGTCAGTCTGTAACTGTATTTTGAGTTATTTTAAAATTATTTTTTAGCTTTTCAAGTTATTTTAAGTTATTTTTTTTTAGCTATAAAGTGTTTTTTAATTGAAAATTGTATATAATGATAAACTAAAATGTGTAGCAGGTAACTTTTGTGTAAAATTCGGACCATGTAAGTGGGTTGCCCTATTGGACCCCGTGTTTACTTATACGCAAATAAATTTATTATTATTATAAAAATAGCAAGGAAATCGGACCTATTTAGAGTGGAAAAAGCTAACGCAGCATACAGTCTACATTAAACGCTGGTCTTGTGTAACTGAAAAGGCTGGAAAAGGCTTTGAATTTGGCGTAGATGACGTCACTAACACTAGCTGAGTAAGATTAAATTTAATGCTGAGTATTTGTATTTTATAGGGGGGTGGAGGGAGTGCGCATTAAATTTGACGTTCCTATTTTTGGGTTGGGGGGGAAGAATTAAAGTGAAGTACGTGGTAGGCCACAAATTAATATATGGTAATAATAATAAAATATTCAACAGCCAGAAAGTATGTTGCAAAGACAATGAAGGGGGTGAAAGTACATCCACTTGAACCAAGTCAAGAAGGACAAGAGACCCTTGTCAAAGACATGCAAGGCTGTGAGATTAATAGCATTTTAGCAAACCGAGTCAAGTCGACCCTACTCAGACGTCTTTTAAGCTGAAAGTAAAGTCCAGGTGACGACCGCAGATGGCAGGGAATTTGAAACAGGGACAACACATTTTCTGGAAAAAAAAAGTGTCTGTAAAGTATCTGCGTTCGTGGTAAGTGCCTTGCTTAGTTTAAGTGGGTACCCTCGAGTGGGAGTGGTGTTGTGACTTAATTAAATTGTCAACTCCCAAATCAAAAAGATTACGAATGAAAAGGTAAGAAAATGATGACGTCCGTAAATCCAGAGACTATTTTAAAAGAGAAGCAACGGGGTAAATATTCAGTAAAACGTTCTTAGCTTCAAATGATTTAACATCCTTAATCAGGTGGGGCGACCAGGCAGATCTTGTGCATTCCAGCAAAGGTCGAACGGATACAGATACCATGAACGCACATAAGTATATTGCAAGATTTTTTTTAAAGGAAACATCGTCTAATAAGATGCATCTTTTTTTTATTATTATTATTTGTAATTGACTCAGAATGCAGGTTACAATGAAATGCAACCTTTAAATTACCAGTGATCTAAATACCACGGTTTACAGACCTCGACGCTGGTAGATTATGTATAATGACATTTTGTTTTAATTCGTAATTTAAATTTATATTAGCGTGTATCACAACCATACCGACATAAGTTTTTTATAATTAGCTTACCTCTCATTGATGGGGAATTTGAAGGAACGTGCACAAAACAACTCGTAGTCGAGTACGGAACTTACCTGAAAAAAAGACAAAGGGAAAAAAAGGTTAGCACATGTCTTAAAAAAAAGTAAACTGTTCGAGACACATTTCAATTACGGTGCAATGCATTACAAGCCCAAACACTGACAGTTAATAAGACACGATATGCAGGAAAGTCGGCAGTGTATTGGTAATAGCTTACTTGTTAAGCAGGGAAGCAACTGCGCCACGTACCGGTGTACTGGGTACTTGTAGTGAAGCTGTCACCCGTACAGTTTTGTTTCTTCCCTATTGCAATTCTAAACCGATTTTCTTTCTGCTTTCTTATCACCCACAATCTACAACACATTACAACACTATCCTTAGGATGCTTACTTCAGAAATTAGCAATGCAACGACCTTGACAAATGCCATCAAGGACATTTCATTTGTGATCAAATCATTCAATCTTGGTGTGTCATTATTAATGTTTAAATGCTTATACCCTATGCCTCTTCATACGTTTATTACACTGCCAACTCCGGACTTTTGGACCACCATGTATAATAATAATATAATGACGAGAAGTCAGTCACGGCTCCACCATCATGAAAAAATGAATTAAATAAAATAGGAAAGACTCGTTTGCGCGTTTTACTTAAAACATAGTAACTGAAATTGACCATCATAAATACAGATTTAACACATTCAGTTCAGCGCTCTGCTAAATACAGGATGCTCGGGATGCATATTTTTTTTTTCGTAAACAGTTCAGATAGCCGGGCCGGATCGCACTGCGAAATTTCGTTACTTAGCACCCACTATAGTCTGTTCCACATTATGTTTTCAGAAAAGTAACTGTATGACGCCACGTTTTCTTCCACTATGAGTGCAAAAACATGTAAATATCCCACTCGTAGACTCTAACAGTAACTCTGTAGAGTCTGCAATTGTGATATTGACATGTTTTTGCACTCGTAGTGCTAGGAAACGTGAAAACGTGGCATCATACAGTTAGTTTTCTGCAAGCATAATGTGGAACAGATTATAGTGTTGATTATGTGTAAATTGACTCTACCGCTGCTCTGTTGTGTTAGTAGTTAGGTTAGGTCAGGTTAAGTTGGGTTAGGTAGGTTAGGTCAGGTTAAGTTGGGTTAGGTAGGTTAGGTCAGGTTAAGTTGGGTTAGGTAGGTTAGGTTAGGTGACTTAAGTCGGATTAAACGGGTTTTTTTTTTCTGCACGCTGCTGGGGTGCATGGAGAGCTATGCAGAGAGATTTGCTGAACTGTTCACGAAAAAAAATTACGCACCCTGCATGATAATAAGTGACTCGCTTGTGTTCCAACTTGATGTAGCAAAAACAATATCGTGAAATTAGTTATGAATATTTGTACACTATTGAGGTTCTAACTCACACAAAATCAATTTAGAACCTGTATAGATTTCGTCTGCCACTGATCGTTACTCCGATTTTTACTGAGGTAAAACTTGAGCCTTCTGACTCTAGGCCAAACTCACAAATACATATTTCATACACAAGATTAATAATTTTCGGCGCATAAATAATATTGGCGTTGTTCACAAATTAGATGAAAAATAAAAGCGTGGGACTAGCCCAAATACAAGTAAATAAGCCAACGCTTGTAGTTTGGCTGGTCCCTCACTGTTTTAACTATACATCCATTTTGTGAACAAGGCCAATGTATGCGCCGAAAACTATTAATCTTGTGTATAAAATATACATTTGTGCGTTTGGCCTAGTCAAAAGGCTCAAGTTTTACCTCAGTCACTTCATTCACAGTGTCTTATTCGATTTCGTTTTTTTTCACTAAGCCACTTCGAATCGTCTTTCATATTCTCCATCAAAACGACTCATTGAATGATTCCGTTTACGGCCGTTTCTTCTTTTTTCCCATTCCATCCATTTCAGAGTCTTACCATATTCCCTCTTAACTCCACACCTCCAACGCCCTTACATCACCCAACGGGTCGACGGCCATTAAGCAGCGCCATTGTTCTCTGGGCGTCTTTATCAGCAAACAGCTTGGTGCAAACCAAGCCAACCAGTGAACGCTCCTTCCTGACGACTCGACAGTATTGGTTTGCGAGAACGGCGGGCGACGACGGCGGCGACGGTCGAAGCGAGCTATACTGCCGCACACCCTCGTTGCAACGAAGTCGTCCAACTACAGACACGCTAACGTCCTCCTTTATAGCGAGATTTGCAAAGTTAATGTTGCGTTTCATCACAGCAGCCGTTAAATGAGCCGCAAGCCATCTTTGGACGCGGCGACTGACTTTGCCGTGCGAGTCCCCCGGCGGCCAGACAAGCAAGGTAATGGACCATGGACCCGCCGGGGGATGACTTGGCGACAGGGGCACTAGTCCGTGCTGATGAAGCCACACAGTGCCCTCTCTGTCTCTCTGGCTCCCTGCTAAGAAGGTCACTCTGTCACACCAGATGGACACTGTCTTCTTGCCTCGAGGCCAAATTAACCCACAGTGACTGAACTGCCATCGTGATACCGTCGATGCGGTGACTGAGTTTTACATTTATTATCACAGCAAAACAGGCGGTTGGGTAACAAAAAACCCGGCAATATCTCCGACATAATAAGACTAACAAACGAGTTTCAAAGAGTGAATGAAAACTTGGATTTTGAAAAAGTTTTGAAGTAAAGCTGGGACGAATTTGTCCACCCGTATATAGTTTTCAACCATTAAAAATGAGTGACACGTGCGCGATCAGGATTCTCGCCAACCTGGAGAAACTGGGAAACCTGAAAAACTCAGGGAATTTAAACTACATTTTAAACTCGGGGAAAATTCAGGAAATTCTCCGATTTTTCACAATAAAACTTGTAAAAACTCAAGGAAAAAATAATACCACACTTTTAGGCAAAATCCTCAGTGTATTAAACACAGTTTGTTAAGATATTGTGGTGAAATAAAATTTATCTTTAGCTCCACTGAGGGTAGCACATCACTAAAAAGCAAAGTAACAGTGTAAACAATGTTATCTTGTCACTTCGTTTGTAGATTTGTCTTTACATAATTGTAAATATACGACAGATTTTTACTGAATTATTCAGAATCATTCAGAAACATTTTGCTATCTTAGCACGGTTTTCAAACTACAAAACTAACTGAGAAGACGAATTTTCTTCACCTCTTATTGATAGACAAACGAGTGAACCAATCAGTGACGCCCTATTTATGAGAAGGTCAGCTACAGTAGCTGGAAATTGATGCCGTACGGTTTCAGTCTTTGGCAGCATTTGCCCCTTTGCTCCATGAAGAGGTGTCCCTCCTCTCTGAGATCGCCTAGGAGCGCAGAGACCTCTCCTCTGTGCTCTCCTAGTCAATTTTCTTGACAGCATTCGTCCTTTTGCTCCATGAAGAGGTTTCGTCCTCTCTGAGATCTCCTAGGAGCGCAGAGATCTCTCCTCTGTGCTCTCCTAGTCAATTTTTTCTGGACAGCATTCGTCCTTTTGCTCCATGAAGAGGTTTCAGTCCTCTCTGAGATCTCCTAGGAGCACAGAGATCTCTCCTCTGTGCTCTCCTAGTCAATTTTTTCTTGACAGCATTTGTCCTTTTGCTCCATGAAGGGGTTTCAATCCTCTCTGAGATCTCCTAGGAGTGCAGAGTTCTCTCCTATGTGCTCTCCTAGTCAATGTTTTCTTGACAGCATTTTTTGTCCTTTTGCTCCATGAAGAGGTTTCCGTCCTCTCTGAGATCTCCTAGGAGCGCAGACATCTCTCCTCTGTGCTCTCCTAGTCAATTTTTTCTTGACAGCATTTGTCCTTTGGCGCCACGAGAGGTTTCCGTCCTCTCCGAGCTCTCCTAGTCAAATTTTTCTTGATAGCATTTGTTCTTTTGCTCCATGAAGAGGTTTCCATCTTCTCAGAGAACTCTCATCTGAACACTCCTAGTCAAATTTTTCTTGACAGCATTTGTCCTTTGGCGCCATGAGAGGTTTCCGTCCTCTCTGCGAGTTCCTAGGACACCTGGATTAAAGTGGATCAGGAAAGAAAGAATACAACTTTAACATAGTTAGATGCCGTGATGCCTTAATCAAACATTTCTAAATTGTTCTAAGCTTAGAGAATTACCTTCAGTCTCTCGAGAGATAAATGCATGTAAAGTAGCTGTGTAGTTTGTCAGTTGTTTTTAAATTTTATTTATTAACCTGAATCTGTTTAATGTTTATGTAGCAACACAACAGCGTTGCTAACCTCAAGTGAGGAGCTAATTCCTTAGCCGAATGCAGTAGGTCAGTCTGTATTACGAGATCTTTGAAAAAAGGCAATAATGTTGCACTTCTCGATCAGCGTGTGTTAATTTGAGTAAAACTAGTCCCCCTTACCATTGTTCTAATGAGAATAATGAGATTAACTTATAATTTTCATCTACCAATTAACTTGAAATGCTTTATTTACTGTTACTTTCAAAATCCCAAACAAGGTCGCAATAAACGCAATAACTGCCCATAATGCTTAGTCGTTCCAACTTCAACTCAACAGACGCCAGCATCTCCAAAACCAGGCCTGCAGCCTCCCTCAAAGACCTTAAATATATAATAAAAGAGTTTTCAAAATTTATTACACTCTAAACAAACACGCGGGGGCTTGAGTGGAAAAGGATTATATGAAAACCCATTTGGCTTGGGCTATTTGTTGATTACATTCGGTGAATCGCCAGCCACATGGCTGCAGTGTCTCGGCTTGGTGTGGGCGAACTCCACTAATCCAACACGCAGCCATAAAGTGTCTTTCCCCCTAACCCCCTCCGCGTGGCTGTCCTTCCTTTTGTTGGCCTGCCCCCTGCTGGTCCACTGATGAGGTTAAACCCCTGTGGCCGAAGATGGAGCGGGGTCCAACGTCCAGCCATTTGTTAGGGCGTGGACAATCGAGGGCCTGGGAGGCGGTTTCGATCCGGAGGTTATCGGAAAGAGTGATTTAACACTCAACTCTCAGCTGCTGTGTACAGTCGTTATGTTGAAAATGTGGCTGGCCGCGAATCCCGGCACAAGGAAGCAGTCACTCTTGCCTGTGGACGAGTATTAACCTCGCAGTCACTCCAAGACCCCAGAAGCAGCCTCCAAGTGCAACAAAGGTTATGCTAAGAAATTACTCGAGTGACCTCGCGTGGGCCATCAAGAGAAATTAAAACGTGTTGCAGCACGGATTTAAGGAGCAATTCCAGAGAGCACAGCAGCTGCAGACGTTTGCCAACAGCTCAATAATTCGCCAGCTGAAATGCATCATTAATGAACTAACAAAGGCCACTTTAACTCCCTGAGGACAATGACATCTTTTCAAAAGCGAGGACGAAGCACGGATGACATTTTTGAAGTACAGAACAAGAATGAACGACTGAAGACTGAGGCAGGCTCGTAATAGTCTTTCCTTAGTGTTTACCGTTGGAAAGTTGTTTCGTGTTAGGCCTAATGCATCGCATGGGCAGGTTTAGGAGAGTTTGGGGTTGTATAGCATAGGAACCTCCTACATAGAACGACTCAAGACAGAGACAAGCTTGAAATACTGTTTCCTTAGTGTTTAACTTTAGTAAATTGTTTCCTGTTAGG
>JAHWFP010258889.1:0-13945 GCA_023313725.1 Lithobius niger | reverse complement strand
TGTACAAAGGTTAAAATCGTATTCACGGTACGCACACCGTTTAGAAACAAGAATGCAGAAAGCTACACACACACCCATCGAACAAGCAAACGCGCCAGCACTATGCACCAACATCAAAAGCGAACCTAGCAAGTTCACTTATTAAAATTTATTCCTGCATGTGGCAGTATGAAGGTTGTCACGGTAACTGAGCCGATACCAAATAAACCAACACAAAGACAAAACATTTGTAACAATATTAATTTTCCATACTGATGTCATAGCGTTGAATCTTTAATAATAATAAAAAAAAAAAGCAGCCCCCACAGGAGCGTCGTTCAATAGGCGCATTTTATTTTGCATGGAAAAGTAAAAAATGCCGGAAACTCCTCCGTTGTGTCACTCTGGGCCTAGATTCATTATTTGCCCATTGAATTTCCAAATTGTTGCTTTGTAAACGGCGGGGGAGTTGTAAAGATAATTGCAAATGGGGTGGAATTGTAAGCAAAATTGTAAACGAAACTGTAAACGGTGTGGAACTGCAAGCAGAATTGTAAACATCACGGAACTGTATCATGTAAGCAGAACTGCAAACGTAATTACGGTAAACGGTGTGTGATTATGAATGGATGTAAACATAATTGCAAACGGTGTGAAATTGATGGTAACTGAATGGCCAACGTAACGGTAAATGTACATGGTGTGGTATTCCAAGCATAACTGTAAATGGTGTGGAAGTACAAGTTTAATTAATTGTAAACGGTATGGAATCACAAGCAGGGATGAAAACGTAATTGGAACAGCGGGGAATTTAAGCAGAATTTTGAACTGTAAGCGCAACTGTATACGTAACTGTAAACAGTGTGGAATTGTAGGCAGAGTTGTAAAAACCATGGAACTCTAAAACCAAGAACTGTTAAAGTAATTGTGGCAATTGGTGTGTGATTGTAAGAGGAAGTAAACGTAAAATCGTATGAAATTATTAAGTGGGACTGTAGGCTAAATGTTCAGTAACTGAATTTTAAGCCTGATGGTAAATATAACTGTAAACAGTGTGGCACTGTAACGGGAGCTGGAAAACAAACACCGTTATATCACCCAATAAGGGAGCATTCTGTGTAGCAATGGGGTGGGGGGGGGGGGGGGGGTTGAGGCTTAATGGCGAGTCGACAGCTAGGTCATTAGCACCAACCTCAGTCACAGTGCAGTGGTCCGGGTTACCACTGCACCACACATTACAGAGATATTATACAAACCCCTAATCTAAATCATGTCATACATCTGTACCTCCTGCAAAAATTGAAAAACACCAGACAAGAGGATAGACTTATCGCCAAATTGACGAGCAATGTCCTGCAGAAGATGGGAACGACAAAGAAGACCATCAAGATGGCGACAGTCAACAAGTAAGTGTCGGACCGGAAGTGGCTGTCACACCGATGACATTCAGGTGGGTCAAACCCCCCTCCCCCCCTCAAAAGGAAACAGTGAGTAAGTCGGGTGTGACCAATACGCAAACGGGCCGTGTACCAATGGAATACTTCAAACGCCAATCTCAAATTCTTCTTGCTCGACAATAACAAGTTATCAAGTGCTCATGACGTCACGTACGCTCTCCTACTGGTCCACGCTGTGTTGGCTCTGAATTCTTAAAGCTGCGCTGCCCGTAGGGCCTTCAATGCCACAATCTCCACAATACTACATGCTTGGTAAATTCGAAAAGAGGCTTAGAACGTCGAAACTTGGTGCAAAACTATTATATTTTGTAAATGTTGTAGGATCCAGTGAAATCAGAAACGATAATTGTGACCCTGCTTCTTGAGTTAGTTTAGTATAATGACTATGTACGTTCCATTGGTTTAATTAATTCACACGCATTTCGTACAAAATTATTATGGCACATGCATTAAATACAAAAAAAAATAACTAAACCGGAAAACTCATTAGTAGATGAATTTGTCTCACAGTGGGCCTTCAACAATTAATATTTGAAAGACATCATCACGTGCTTTTTTATATTCTTTTATCTGCCACGTCAGATTGTTGCACTAAACTAATTTCTCATTAATTTACCTAAATATTTTTACCTAAAATTTTTTTTCCTAAATTTTTACACAAATATTTTGCCTAAATTTATCTTATTAATGCTGCATATTTCGAGAACAAAAACCTGAACTCTCCCTTAACCAGTTTTACGAGTTTGCGAACTTAAATTTAAAACTAGGACACGAATGAGGAAAATTTCAAATTAATCGGACAATTGGTTCAAACGTTATCGTAAATACAGACAAACAGACACCAGCGTAGCATGAGAAGCTCCCACACCTTACTGCGCACTGCAATGCGTCTCACTAAAATGGAGCAACGAATGTTTTATAGCTTGATATTTTCGACGATTTTCTGAATTTTTGTATAACGATTTCGTAAGCCAAGAGGTAACATGAGGTTCTAGAGGTAACAAGAAGTAAGAGGTAAAGCGCAACATAAGCCTGACGCGCTAGAATCCGTACGGTACCCCAAACAAGATCTATATTCTAGCTCGGTAGCCTTAAGGCTCCAGCCGGGGGCTGAATGCGACCCGTGACGCACTTTTGTACAGTCCGCCTTGATTTTCCGCTTCATGCTATTACTTAGTTATTTGTCCTTTTGAAGGTAAATTTTGCTTCCCCTGCACGAAATCAAGGGTATTTTTTTCGGTTTGTGCGGTATTCCTTTTTTTACTACCTCGGTTGTGCCGAAGGGAGGAGCGTGGTTCATCGTCACGGTCATGTTCGTTCTGGGGCCGATGGCCATGATCGCCTGGGTCCCAGTGAAGACCAATCCGGCCCGCCAAAGGGTAAGCAATTTGAACGGAAAGCCCTATGTTTGAAAAGTCTAGGAACCCCCTGATCTAGTCCATATCTTACATGTTCAAGGAACGAAATGACATCAATGTAAAACACACACACACACACGCTAATAGTTCAGCGTCCACAAATAGGGGCAGGCAGAAAAGATTTCACAAATCGTAATGTTTTTTTTTTTTTTGTTTTGTATCCACATCAACACCAAGAAATGGACTTTGCGATTATTGAGGCCCTTACCACTAGAAAAAAAAAAAGAGGGAGTCCATGGACGTCTGGGGTGCGTATGTGCGTACAAAGAAAGCAGAAGGCCAAGTAAGGCAGCCCCCACTTTCCACTTCTATGAACGATTCACAAGTTGGGCTATTTCTATTCATTAAGAAAACCCCAAGAGTGCCTTGGCTCCTTGCTTCGCCATCCATTCTTCCAGGATCAGGGGTTCGGCGCCACAACCAAATATCGTCTGATCCTTTCGCCGTTCAATCTGCGAGGCAAATATTGGCGCCACCTTGCACCCCTCCCCCAACACTCCGACTCCCCCCGCCCCACTCCACCCCCGCGTTCAATCAGAAGCGTAGGTGGCGGGGGAGTGCGAGGAGAATGGGGGAAAAGTTGGGGGGGTGGAGGGTCGAGAGCTTTGCGTCCCATCACCGCCAGTGCCGTCCAGACGACAGTTGCAGTAGGACAAAAAAAAATGAGAAAGGGACCGAAAAACAAAAAAGAAACGAAAAGAAGAAGATGCTACACCAACCACCAAAAAGCAAGTTGTGTTGCAAAGCACTCATTCCGAAGACATTTCCGAGCAAAAAAACACATCATCAGAGGATATAATAGCTTCTGTTGTGAGGACAGAGACGCAACATTTGTCAAAGGATATCAGTTATAATCGAAAAAATGACAGTTTTTTTTTTTATTTGGAATCACGAGACGGAAGAGGCTTCATTTTGGGGTTTAAAATAAAAAATGAAGACAAAAGATAATATTAAAAATAAAGCTTCATCGTCACCCCTTTTATGACAACAAACCGTGGTAACGCTACATTTCGACTTTCGACAATAGCCTGACAAACTGGAACAAAACGCCCGTCGGAAGGAGAAACTTGAAGAAATGTTTGACGCCATGAATTTTAAACGTGAAAAAAGTTTGTCAATAAATAAATAATAATTTTGAATTTTATTTCAAGATTTAAGTGCACGATTTTAGTTCACGATTATTGCAGATTACTGCAGTTTTACAGAAAATACAAATCAGTAAAGATGTCTGAACGATTGCTGCAAAACAAGCCTAACCCGGTCCTGAAATTATTCACCGGGGGGGGGGGGGTGCAGGTATCATTTTTCCGCCCCTTACCCACTGCCCCCAGTCGTTTAGATCAAATACTACCAGTAAATCCTATAGTTGCCGGATTTTTTGGAGAAAAAGTGTGGGGTGTAAAGAAGCGTAAATCACTTGAAGGAAATTGAAAACGGACCATTTTACTGAAATTTTATGAATTAAAAAAGGTGCATAATTTACGTTAAATAAAATCCGATTATTACGCCCTAGTTGACTTGCACTGGGGAAGTATAATTGTACCCCCTGCCGCCTAGTCAGCCCGGCCCTGCTTAAACGTGTGTAAGCGAAAGCACCACAGAAAAGCCTTAAAATCAGCGAAACAAGAAAAGTATGAGTCTGTATTACTTCTTCCCCACGTTACTGAGTACATCGTCAGTGTGGTGGCAATCTATAGACGCCTGTAGATTCTAACATGTTATAGCTTGTAACACCTGTGACGGAACTAGAGCTAAACAGGCAAAGTTAGAATTAACTTGGCAAGGTCACATTAGGCCTATACAAGCTAACAATTACTTCTAAAATCTAAAGCTATAGGCCTAAAATCTGACACATTTTTAACCGGCAATTGTGATGGTTACTACTCGATAATAGAGAGCGCTGTTGCAGCCCGTGATAGAGGTGTGCGCCTGAATGTTTTCGAAAGTGGCGGAATTGTACAGAATACAGGTTGCAACTTGGTAGCCGTTGCAGCCGCTTGTTTCAACTCCGGTACGTTACCAGGTAGTCAAACGGTCACCATTTCTGTCTCTGCGTCCCGAAAATTAGTTTCAAAACATCGTTGCTTCGTTATACCTAACACAGGGATGCTGCCGGAAATAAAAGCTTTTTTCACATTTTTGCACATTCCCACTTTTAATTTTTTTCACATTTTTCACATAACCGTTTTTCATTTTTTCGCATACCTGTTTTTTATTTTTTCATATTTTTCACGCACCTACTTTCGTTTTCGTATCACTATTTCTTCCTTTTCATATATCACCAGTTTCACATTTCTTTAATAAAAATTGTTCTTTTCCATTAACCATTGTAATTCCCCTGTAATTTCAGTCAAGAGAACGAAAGCAAATTTAAAGCGACTCCGCCCGTAAACCAACCAATTTTCTTTTGTGTGTTCTAACCACAGGCATGCCTACATAATTCCAGGCCCAAAATAAGGGGGGTAATTTGGTTGTTTTTAATTCGTTTGTGCGTTTTGCCTTTTTTTTTCGCACCAACATTCGTATTTTTCACATTTTTCACATATTATTTTACCACTAGCAAATTTTCACATTTTTAACATTTTTTCACACCGGCAGCATCCCTGCTAACAGGCTTTCTCGGCGTAACTTAATGAAATAATAACATTTGATCGTCGCATTTAGTCACTACAGGAAGACATTACAATACTGCTTCCACGATACACAGTTCACCAACTCACCTCCCTTATGCTTCGTCGTGTGCAACCCACACCCAACATGATTGTTTTCAAAAGTTTTCAAAACTTCTCACGGAGATTTAAGTTTCCTTGCAAACGTTCAGCGGATAAAAACTTTCGTAATGTTGCGCAACAAATAAAAAAAGTTGGGTAAAGTTACATTATCTTCCATTCCAAAAATTGCTACAAGTTTTACAGAGATCTAACACCATTCACAATTACTTAAGTAATTTGATGAGTCATCAACTGCAGTTAAACCTCAAGGCTCAGATAACGCGTGGATTTCGAAATAAATTTGAAAAAAAACCCAAAAAACCTGCAGCAAACAAATAAGTGTACAAATTTATGCAGATAAGTCTCGTAGGCGCGTGAGATTGGGTTCGTATTTTCTCCCCGATGAGTTAGTTGGTCCCCTAATGATCCTGTGTGCCTCGACCCTCCGGGCGTTCGTTAATGCTAATTGCCGTTCTAGTGCTGACTCGGAACGGCCTACCCTCAATGCAGAAAAGGAAAGTGTTACTGCAATGCCTAGTTCTAGGATGGATTCGGGCTGAAGCTTAAAAAAAATGGAATTTATTTGCGCTGATAAATCAACCGTTTGTAAACAATCACACTCAGTTTCATCGAACCGACAGTGTTATTTACCCAGTACACTTATAATTATAAATAAGTGGGAGCAGCAGTTGCAGCCGGTCTTCTGTACACTTGCGGGCAACTTTCGCTTCATACAATCGTTTTTTTCTATAATAATTTAAACTAAATTTTGGACGCTGAATCTAATGGTGAAACCCGTTTGTCACTATCTGGTACCATTCCATAGACGATGGGCTCACTTCCGGTTACTTGTGGGCCACTTCCACTTTCTTCTTTATTAATTTTAACTAAATTTAACTGAATCTAATGGTTTGTCTCTATCTGTTACTGTTACGTTTATGGGCTCTCACTTGTCCGCCACTTCCGGTCACTTGTGAGCCACTTCTGCTTTATACTTCCGGTTTTGTTTTTTTAAATTTCATTTACTTTTTGGACACGTAATGTAATGGTGAAAACCGTTTGTCTCTATATGGTACCAATTCCGGAGTTGAAAAAGGTGACGAAAGGACAAAGTCGTTGCTATCTGTCGTCTTACCGCTTTCGCTGTTTGGCGGTCTGATTGGACTAGCCCAGTCACGTGATATGCACGTCACATCAAACAGCCAAGGCACGTGGTATAGACCTAATCCCACGTTTTGAATGTGCTACAATAAACTCTATTCACCAAAACCAACGAATAACTTCAAGATAAGCGGTGCACCTTTCAGATAACGAAATTTGTTTTACATAATATCAAAGTCGGCTCCAAAGTCGGCTCCAACTCGCTACACATTAAAATCGAAAAGTTGTTGACGCGATATTTGCCCAGTTGAGAAAATGCAAACCTCCATCCTGTTTGTCGCCTGCGGTAAACGTATGACTACCTCATTTTCATTTTATTCTTATGTACAGCCGAAACGGCAAAGACATCAGAACGGTACCTGACAGAGACAAACGGTTTTCACCGTTAGATTCAGCGACCAAACATTAGTTAAAAAAAACAGGGCAAATTAAAACATCATCCCTTCCTTACAGCTAATAAATAGGCTTTCTCGGCGTAAATCTATTAAATAATAACATTTCATTGTCGCATTTAAATACTAAGGAAGACACGCAACTGTAAAAACAAAAGGATTTCGTTAACGACACACATTAGCTTCATACCACACACATGAGCTTGACACCATGTTACATGGATGAATAGTCCGCTCGATCTCTAAGCAAATTCTCCGTTAACTGCTACTTACGAAATTAAAACGACAGGTAAAAATTAGGCCTAAAAGCTGACAATTGCGCCTAAAATCGAAAACTATAAAGCTAACACAATTGTAACCGGTGATTGTGATGGTTATTACATTTTGATTATATGTATAATAGAGATTGCTGTTGCATTGCGTGATAGAGGTGTGCGCTTCAACATTTTCGTTGAAAAAGTAGTGGAAGTGCACAGAAGACCGGTTACGACTACGTAGTCGCTGCAGCCACTTGTTAATATCTTGGTGCCTCCCATCATCTGACGCAAACTGCTTATGTTGATGGACAAAACGTTTCTGAATGAAGAAGAAGTCTAATCATGATAACGAGGGATTCGATCAGCCAAACTTTCGACCATCGTAAGGGTCCGAGATACCGTCAAGAATAGAACCCATAATCGATAGTCTCTCACCCTACCTAGTCGTTGCAAACTAACAGGAACTTTGCCTGGTTTCCCTTTCCACCCATCGGCCAGGTCAGCTTCTTTAGAAAACTAGGGTGAGGCGCCCCCCCCCCCCCCCTACCCCCACCGACGAGCACCATCAATGACAATTCATTCTGGTGCATCCCGGACTCATCCTAGAAATAATAAACAGCTCTCTTCACTTGATGAAGCTGGCGTGGTGGGGTTAAGCGGCGCTGGGCTAATTCAAAAAGGGAAGGGTTAAACGAGCTCGAACCAACGACGATAAGCTGGCAAATTAAAGACGCTAATGTGACAGAGAAGCCGACTCACATGCCCGGGGGACATTTCCTCTCCATGGAATAACAAACAGGGAAGAATGGAGCCAACGTCGCAACCATGACCACCAAACTCTTGGCCTCAGCTTTTTTGGGTTCTTTTAGTGTGGAAAACCACTTTTGAGAGCATCTATAGGCAATCAAGGTATAGTTTATTTACCTGCATTACTAGTATATGCGACAAAAACATTTAGGTTTTTTTTGTTTTCATCTACGTACTAACTTGGTTATATTTACGAGGGCATAAAGTATCAACTGGCGCGTTTTATAGCGCCAGGTGCAACCAGTTTTTCTTTTAAAATATTTGCCAAACATTTTCAAGTATTTCGGGTCTACTCATTTGTGTTAAAAACGTGAAGGGAAAATGTTGTCTACAAGATTTGAACTAAAACGAAAGTCAATGTGGGTTTTTTCGAATTTTTACTGTCTATTTCCGGATTTTTTGGGTTTTGTTAGGTTTTTATTGTTTTTTTCTTCGGATTTTGCCGGATTTTGTCGGGCTTTATCGATCTATATTAAGTAAGTTAGGCTTGATAAAGGTCGATAAAGTCCGACAAAACCCGAAAAAAAGCCAATAAAAAGCCGAAAAACCACACGTTGGTTGGGTTTTTAAAAAACAACTCACGTGGGCTTTTTCGGATTTTTATTGTTTTTTCCGGGTTTTACAGTGTTTTGTCGGTCTTTATCGAGCTTTATCAAGCCTAACTTACTTCATAAAGCTCGATAAAACATGACAAAACTCGAAAAAAAAACCAATAAAAATCCGAAAAAACCCACGTTGATTTTTGTTTTAGTTCAAGAGTGTTTCACAGGTACGGCTGTTAGGCTTGATTGAGGTAATAACATTTTAATGCACCCTTGTTTAACAAAAACCTTTCCTACAAACAGTATAATAAACAGCTTGAAAATAATTAATAATATATTATAAAAGGTAATAGTAGCCTTTTATATAGGTTAACTGCTGCTTGCGTTTAGAATGTAGTAACAGGCAGGATGATTTTTAACACAGATAGGTAAAAAAAAATAGGTAAAATAGATGAAAAAAAACTACTAGTGGACTTTGTTATTGGTTTTTCGGGCAAACCCTCGATGTCCAGTACTTCATATTTAAAACTTCTAGTGATATCGGATATAAAAACTTCTTCACTCAGCTGTTACTCTTTTTTTGAGTACGTGTTTAAAAATGTTTTCATGATTTTTTTATTAATATTACCAGGAATGATATAAAGGCAAGCTACGTACGCTTTATTCGCTCTCACTATTACCTATTAGTTTTACCACAATAGGTAATAGTAGGAGCGAATAGAGGGTACGTAGCTTGCAATTTATGTCATTCCTGATAACAGTAATCAAAAAATACGAAAACAGTCTTAAACACGTACCAAAAACAGTAACCGCAGAGTGAAAAATAATCTACATCATAGGATATGGACGGAAGTAGAAGAGGAGCAGGAAGTAGCATCGGAGTGACGTCACGCATGTGTTGACGGTCTGCTTAATAGCCGCTCCAAGCATGCGTACGATACAGGTGAAGCTAAACTAGGAAAATGAGGGAGGCTATAATTGGTAAAGCTTGTCTTTACGTTACTATGGAGGCTTCTGATTGGCCCAAACACAGTAGGACGGCTGTGATTGGTAAAGCTCGCCTTTACACTATTATGGAGGTTTCTGATTGGTCCAAACACAGTACGACAGTTCCAACTACCTGTACGTGATTGAAAGAAATATAGGAAGCGAAAAATTAGTTAAATTATACCATGTTCTGGGATGCGGGATAAATTACGTTCAAACGTAACTTAATAAACTAAAAAACAAAGAAGCAACGAAATCAATTCTTGAAACAGAAACTTAAACATCACCCGCAATCTAGAACCAGTTACTTTTAAAACTCATACGTCGTAGTTATCATTACTTAAGCTTCGATAATTTACTATGCAAGGTGATCCATTTTGAGTTACAATAAACGTACCACACTAGGTTAAAAAAAAACCGAAAACTGTTCTAAACTGAAAATATTAGCGTTAAGAATGTCGGGTTTTTCGGTTGCTTTCGTTCCTTAATTGCCTCTCATATTCGTTATTATCATTGCTAATACATCTTAACTGCAAGATGCCGTAATTTTCATTCCTGCCCTAACTTACGGCTATATGAACGATCTTTGTGTAACCATTGCTTAAGCTGTGATAATTGACTTTTGCAAGATGATGCATTTTGAGTTACAATAAACGCATTACACTAAATAAAAATTAAACCAAGCCAAAACTATTCTAAAATAAAAAAATTAGTGTTAAAAATGTCACGTTTTTCGGTTGCTTTTGCTCCTTGTTGCC
This sequence comes from Lithobius niger, assembly GCA_023313725.1. Classification (NCBI taxonomy): domain Eukaryota; kingdom Metazoa; phylum Arthropoda; class Chilopoda; order Lithobiomorpha; family Lithobiidae; genus Lithobius; species Lithobius niger. The sequence goes on along the minus strand of JAHWFP010258889.1, from coordinate 3,476 downwards.
TCTCATATTCGTTATTAAGAGTGCTGATAAATCTTAACTGGAGGATTCCGTATTTTTCGTACTTGAGCTAACTTGCGGCTGTGTGATCATTGCTTAAGCTTCGATAATTTACTTTTGCAACGTGATGCATTTTGAGTTATCATAATAAACACTAAAAGACAAAAAAAAGGCCAAAATTGTTCTAAAATTTAAAAATTAGTTTAAGAATTACAAAAGAAAAAATAAAGGATTTTTGTAAGAATTGGAATCAATTTAGCACGTCCGCGAGCTGTAATTTTTGACGAGCCAGCCCGCCAAAGCCCTAACACTGATTGGTCTGCTTTTTTGTTGCAGGTTTCTTTTCAATAAAGAATATTTCTTTCTTTTCCTAGCATCCTTCCGTCTTTAGGATCGCCGGGACGCTTGTTAGGGACTGACTAAGGTCAATATTGTCTAGGCTTTCTCCCCAAATTCTTTTTTCCAATTCGGTCTTAACCCGCAAAATTTAAAGTTTTCTGAATTTGTGTAACCCGCAAAATTTCTGTCACTCCCATGCAAAATGGAGTTTGGATGCGTTTTTTTTTTTAAGCAGATAGCGATCGGGTGGGCATGGTGCTTACGGGCTCCGGGAATCCACAATTAACCAATGCAATCTACCCTTTTATAGAGTCCGCTGCCTATCTTGAGTTCGTCACAGAACGAATACAGATAATCGATTGTACGTTTTTGGTAGCAGAGTGCCTTGTTGATATCCAAGATGGCTAAAAAAAACAATGGCGGCCGTCAACTAAACCCGCCCCCTCCAGGAAGACTTAGCCGCTCATAAAATACTTGCAGGACTCAACATACGCCGCGTAGACAATAATAAACTGATACAGAGCCACGGTCTAATGCTGTGAAATGAATAGAAACATTACATACAGCAAAGAACAAGATAAACAAGAACTAGCAGAGATGCTGTCTGAAAAAATGTGAAAATTTGCCAGTTGTCGAAAAAAAAGGTGAAAAACTTGAAAAATAGGAGTACCGGTGTGAAAAAAACGCAAAGCATACAAAGGAAGTGAAAACAATCAAATTATCCGCCCTAATTTAGACCCAGAATTACGTATGCATGTCTGCAGTTAGAACACGAAAAACAATTGTTTGGTTTTCGGGCGGAGTCGCTTTAAATTCGCTATCCCTCTCTTAGAGTGAAATTACAACGGTTACTGAAAAAAAAAAAGAGAAAAAATTTATTAACGAATTGTGAAACTAGCGTGATATCTAAAAACGAAGAAATAGTGATACGAAATGAAAAGTAAGCATGTGAAAATGTGAAAAAAATTAAAAGCAGGTATGTGAAAAACTGAAAGTAGGAATGTGAAAAAATGTGAAAAAAGATGGCATTCCCGGCAGCACTCCATCTATAGTTATGATTTCGAAAAAAATGCAGAAAGTCAGAATCACTGTTTACTGAAAAATCTGGTTCAACGCAGCAAACATAATTTTTCACTACATCAGAGAAACTTCGGCCGCGTGTTTGAAAATACAAAAAAGTTTATGTCAGTTTTTTTTAAAGTTCTAATTGCGCCCAAGTTATTCCATTGATAACATGAACTTATTTCTGTCTCGTAATGACAGTTAAAACCGTGCGCACAAAAAAATGCCATGAGAAAAAAACCTAGAAAAACGCCGAAGAAATAAGGTGCATAAAAAAATCCTAGAAAAAAACAACCTAAGGGAATAAAGGGCAGTGGGAACTTTAAAAAACTGAAAAAACGCCGAAGGAAAAAAGCTGCAGAAAAAAAGCCTACAGAAAACAGCCAAAGAGGAAAAAGGCACAAAAAAAGCTTCCGAAAAAAGCCAAAAGCAAAAAAAGTCGCAGAAAAAAGCCGAATTGTTTTGTCGATTTTTCTTTTTCTCTTGTGTTTGTTATAGGTTAGATTAGATCAGTTGCCTTGACCCGAATTTCACTAGGCCGGCAAAGGAAGCTTCACCAGGACACGTATTTTTCCGCGGTTTTTACTAGGTTTTTTCCCCGTTGCTTTTTCTCCTTCCACTTTTTTTTTTGATTCGTTAAAACTGAGACTACTAGTTTTCTTTGAACATCTGCACACTCCTTGACGCAAGTTCGTTATTACTGCATTGTAATTGTGGAATACACCACAGTTGCACACATATTTATACACCACATTTTCCCTCTTTAATTTTATTATAGAAATACCGCGACAGCCAGTCAGATTTAAATGGCGAATGTACACTTATACACTAATTCGTTAAGTTCGAGTTGTAATGATGTTGTTCAACAGTGTCCACACATAAAGTGTCCAAAAGAAAGTTGAGCATCGTCCTGCTTATGCCCTCTTCCTCCCTCCTCCTCCCTTTATCCGTTTATGTTGTCCCGAGGTGGAGATTTTTCCTCCCAATCCTGCAGTATCATTTTATTCTAAGCGATTATGTGGGTGTAAAGTGGCTCCTCTTTCGGTCAAGCTCTCGAGTCGTGACGGTCGAGGGTCCGTTTGGCCCCCGATAACGAGATTGATTATGGCGCGATGATCCGGCCGAGTGGGCTCAATAAGTCAACGCAAGAACCGATAGCCCTTGATGGATGGAACCATTATGCACGGAGGGGGGGTGGGACAAGGACCAAATTGTGCCACCCTCGGCGCCCGACAACGATTAAGACTTTTGTGTTGTAGGATGGTTGAGCAAAAGCGTCACTGACTCGTTCCTAAAAGATAAATTCGAAATTGAGACTTTACGTAATTCTTTTTCCAACAATTACGTAAAAAAAAAATCGTAATCTAATTTTTGCTTAATTTGGTTAACCATCTAGATTATAATGTAACTTATCTTTCACGTAATGTAGACGTTACGGAAAAGATCTAGATTAACGCATTTTAAGATACCTACGATAATACTTTTCAAGAAACCTCATTTCGTTCAGGTTATATAAGGTTTGGGTAGGGATGCACCGAATATTCGGTAATTATTCGGTATTCGACGTATTCGGCCAAAAATACAAATATTCGGTATTCGGCCGAATACTGATTTTGGCCGAATAGTGCTATTCGGTATTCGGCCGAATAGTGTTAAGATTGTTCATAGTCGGCCGAATATCTTTTAGTATAAATTTATGTAGTTGTGTGAATGTAAGAACGTTTAGCTAAGCATTTACCTTTTGGTTTGTGAGGAATTGACTTCTAACATTTCTAAAATAAGGAAAAAATTATCAAATACGTTTAAATTACAAGTATTCGGTCAAGTATTCGGTATTCGGCCTATTCGGCCATTATTTGGCCCAGAACCGAATAATTCGGTATTCGGCCGAATATGTAAATTGTTTGGTGCCGAATATTCGGTATTCGGCAGTTTAACTATTCGGTTGTATATTTGGTATTCGGCAAGTTGAGTATTCGGTTGTATATTCGGTATTCGGTATTCGGCAAATTTTGTATTCGGTGCATCCCTAGGTTTGGGTAGAGTTAGGTAAGGTTCTCAATGTTGGTTAGGTGAGG
>JAHWFP010258885.1:0-34964 GCA_023313725.1 Lithobius niger | reverse complement strand
AAAGCTACTATACGATTTCTGACCTTAAGGCATTTTTGGGGGGTGGGCGTTAACAAAGCCAGGGTGTTTAATATAATAATAATTGTTTTATTTCCAGAAAGGAAAACAGAAAACCAACGGGATAGTGGATATCGCTAACACTGGCTCTGAGATTAAAACAAATTCAGATAAAACATACAAAACACAGCTAAAATTAAAAATGCAAAACAAAAATCTAATTCTACAGACAAAAAATAGACACTAAGGCCCAAAATGGCTAAACACGAACTTACTAAAATCACGAATTAAAATCAACGAATTAAACAAATGGGATTAGTCAAGAATACCTAATTAAAATTAAAAATAAGATTATAACTATAGTAAAACTGAAATGGTAAGTCCTATAACACTCTAAAAATCATGATTTAAATCTATATAAAAAACCATTAAGGTTGCACTTTTTTAACGACCTGCGGAACATTGCCAGAGTAGTTGCCAAGACGACAGCTTCTGGAAGCGCATTCCAACAGTTTACGATACGATATGAAAAAAAATGCTGTCTGCAATTTAAATTTGCCCTAAGTGGAACAAGCTTTAAACTGTGCCCCCGAGTTCGGTCCGACCCACACAGCTGGAAAAGGCCCGAAAAATCACCAGAGACCACACCGTGCAACATAGAATACGTCATACATAAGTCAGCCTTTAATCTCCGAAGCTCAAGTGATTCCAAGCCTAGTATCCTAAGCCTAGACGGGTAGTCCAAGTTTTTTAGACCCTTAAGGGACTTTGTGAAGCTGCGCTGAACAGTGAACAGACTACACCCAGTCGATATCACCCAAGAAAGATGGTGACCAAACCTGACAGGCAAATTCCAAAATAGGTCTAACATAGACTTTAAACGCCCAGAGTAGCGTATGGTGGTCACCAGACTTAAACAATTTCTTAATCGCTGCTGCCCTAAGTCTTGCTTTTCTTTACAATAAAGTTGCAGTGGTCCGAACATTCAGGTCATCCGTCAACCACACCCCGAGATCCTTTACGCAATTGAGGGCAGGTATAGCTTCACCAGACAGAGTATACTTATAAGAAAGGTTTTGGGAACCGAAGTGGAGAACGACCGATTTGTGTGGGGCAACGGGTAACTTCCAATCATCTGACCAGCCCTGCAAGACGTCGACCGCATGGTGCAGAGCGCTTGCGGTAACACAATCAACCACCTGGTTCCCAAACTTAATGTCATCTGCGAACTTAAATAAAGGAATATTTCCTGAAGTAATGTTTAGGTCATTAATATAGATGACAAACAGCAAAGGACCCAGGACAGAACCCTGCGGTATCCCACTCAAGACCCTCGCAGAAGTGGATGAGTGTCCCCCAATGACCACTCGTTGACAACGTCCCAGAAGAAAATCAGCCAACCAGAGCCAGAGTTTACCTCGAAAGCCTAAACACTCCAGTTTAGCCAAAAGCCGAGTGTGGGAGACCGATTCAAAGGCCTTAGCAAAATCTATGAAAATTAGGTCAACTGGTACCCCCCCCCCCCCCCCCAATCAACAGAATCGGTAATGAGGTCTAGGACCATAAGCTGTTGGATAGTAGTTGACCGGCCAGGGAGAAACCCGTACTGATCCATCATGGTTTTATTCGTAAGTATGAGGAATTCCAGCATCCTAGAGCGGATAAGCTTCTCTAATACTTTACATAAGACACTGGTTAGGGCTATCGATCGATAGTTTGCAGGGCACGAGGGCTCACCCTTCTTGAAAACTGGCACAATCACTGCCTCCTTCCAGAGAGCAGGGATGGTACCCTCACCCAGTGAACGGTTAAAAATCCAAGATAATGGTTCACAAATCTGGTACCTAACTTCCTTTATAAGGAATGCCGATAGTCCATCCAGGCCAAATGCTCTGCTAGGCTTAACACGACCAATGGATGTCAAAACATCCTGAGCAGTTACAGTGAAACAAGAGAAACTCTTCTGCTCAAACTCTCCCGTCCAAGATGGTATACCCATATCGGGTTGAACAATAAGCAGGTTTGCCTTTGCTTCATCATCGGCAATAAAAATACCTTCATGTAAAAGTGGCGGAATTGACTTCGTTCGTACACAAAGCTTTCTCATATACCTAAACAACGCGGATGTGTTATTCTCTGCGATAACTGCTCTTTCCGAAGCTATTTCAAGCTCACGAACTTTGAACGAATAAATATTTTGGGCTTCATTATAGGCTGCCTTGTTACCTGGCGAACGATCAGCCTTAAAACTATTCCACAGTTTAAGTTTATGTCGTTTTAGTTTTTGAATAGCCCTCGGCAGGCGTAGGCCCCTGCCTGGACCCCGAACAGCCACTTTTCTGGAACACCTAGTAATATAGTTATTTAAGATATTGTAAAATGTTGCACAATCAGGTTTACCTGGTCCTGTTTACCAAGTAGAACAGGCCACTCAGTAGCATCCAGCAGCCTCCTAAGGGCATCGTAGTCCACTACCTGATGGTACGGCTGTCCGACAGGTGCGGAAGCCAGATTCGTATCATTTAGTTTAAATGTTACCATTATGATGGTCACTACATCCCAACCGTGAAATGACCGTGGTGCCAAAAACAGCAGAATCAACATCTGCAAGAACCAAGTCGAGGATATTATTTCCCCTGGTTGGTTCACGGACGAGCTGCTGGAAGCCCAGATCAGCTGTACACTGAAGAAAAGCGCGACCATTTTTATGGGTAGCCGATGCAGCAACCCAGTCAATAAAAGACATGTTAAAGCCTCCAACAAGAATGTTAATCTTATCACGGCAATAAGACTCTTTAATGGAATCGCATATAACCGAAACCGCAACCGAATCGTACTTATCTGGCAGGTAACCGAGGTGCACCCTAATATTACTTTTAATTAAATCAACATACATATACTCTGCGTTCGTGATCCGTGTACCCGCCGCAAATGGGATATGTTCCCTAACAGCAATTAAGAGACCACCAGCGTGGGAGCCGCGGTCTCTGTGAACCAGAGTATAGGGCAGCCCATTCACAATAAGACAGTCGGTATGCGCCTCAGAGAGCCACGTCTCGACAACCAAAACCAAATCATAAATTTCCAATGCCAGAAGGAGCCTGAAGTCCAACAAATTTGCATAAACACTACGCGCATTCTAAGACAAACAACAGAAAGCGGGTGCTGGACTTGTCAGTTTATGTGAAAACTGCGTGTTGGGAACATTTTTGCAACTTAATGTGTGTGCAAAACCTGTTAACGACCCCAGTTCCCATGTAATCAACATCACCAACAGCACGAGATAGTTCAACAGCCAGCAGCCGCTTTCCGGCAGATGTCAAATGGATACCATCCTTGGCCAAATTACCAAATCTACACAGCAATAAATCCCACACCACAACAAATTGCACTTTTTTGTGTTGACACATCCTAAAAAGTTCACTATTAATGCATGTCACCAATGGGAGGTTTTTTAGTTGGGGTAATAAACCCAGACAGATTACCCTAGCAACTGGGCGAAGTTCCCGAATCTTGTTTATGCAAACAGCAATGTGGTTAGCTATGTACGTTGGAGTACACGAGAGAGCATTGTTACCACCAACACAGATGATCCTAGGAAACAGGACACTATTGGAAAGTACCTGAGCAAGCTTCGGAACCAGGTCCTCAGCACGCAGACCCGGCCAGGTCCACGTAATGGAATGGTCATACCTTTTGTGAAGACGTAGGGAGCGCACATGCGAGTCTCCAAGAATTATAGTACTCACTGGGGATACCCGGCCAAGGCCAACAGACGCAGCCTCGGCTCCATTTACGGAACTCATAATCACAGGTTGACACTGCATAATGCTTTCATACTCAGAGCCAAGGTCTGAAACCCCATCACAATCAACAGTCGGCAATGGTGGAAAGCTACACAACTCCAAAACCCGGTCATTATTTTGCACGGTAGGGCCATCCACCGAGGAACAAACTTCACTGCCAACAGAACTTGCAGTTTTTTTATCCTCTTTCCGGCGCACAGTGACCCAGCGATCAGCAACCGTATCCGTTGAGGAACAAGTTTTACCCACGTTTACAGTCTCTGCGTTTGATTTTTCGAGATGCCAGGAGAGCAGCTGCAAGCCTCCATCCACCTGTTTAGCAATGATAGATCGAACCTGTATAGTGCCCAAAGCCACAGGGCTCAGTGCATTGCATGGATCAGCATTAACAACTTTACTGATTTTGGCATCTTCGTCTTGCATTTGCACTACCTCTGAACCATTTTCCCCCACACTTTCCGACACGTTGACTGAACATTTTTGGTTCATTTGAAGAGGGATTAACACTGGCATTCTGAAAAATTTTGTTAAAAGCCTCAATAATGAGCTTGCTTTGCACGAGAACATTGTTTTCCAGCTTTGCTTCAGTTGCCAACTGGTTCATCTCAATCAACTACAATAAAGACTTTAAATGGCTTGTCAGAAGTGAAATGTGTTTTTCATATTTTAACTCCGCAGTGTTTGGTTGTGGCTTAGATTTACAAACGCATGGAATTATAGGTAGATCTTCCACCATCGACCTATAGTAAGCATCAGAAGGCATCCACAGTGAATCTTTGTTCCCAAAGTTATTAACCCCTGTAGTGGGATCCACAGTAGTACCGCCATCTCCATCAGCACCAGAACCGAGACCCAGAGAAAAATTACTTATTTCAGTTGTTAGCTTGTCAATTCGCAAGTTTACTGCAGTGACGTCAAAGTCCTGCTCGGAAATGGCGAGCTCCTGAGTCCGGCATAGTCTGTCAACCTCGTCTTGCAGGTTATGAAATGAGTCGGAGGGAAAAGCCATGTCATTCAGTGGCACGTGCATATCAGCAACATCGTATGATGAGTTAACCGATAAATGAAGTTCACCGACAGAAGACAAGGGGGAGTGTGTGTTGATTGACGAGGAGGGGGAAGGCACTGAGTTAACACAAGGGGTGCCAAATGGACACTAGTGTGTTGTTGATTAACAGCCTTTATTGTCTTTAACGAAGCCTGAGCAGACCCAACAGACACGTTGCTTAAGCTCTTCTTCTTTCGCTTCAGTGCAGACTTCTCAGAACACTTTTCCTTTAAAGCTTTACGATGGTAGTCCAGTGGGAGGCTAGAAAGTTTCCCCCTCAAACGTGCTTGCCGGCGTGTAATTCGCATACTGCTTGTAGGTGTACTTGTAATTGGCATAATAATAATAAAAATTAAAAAAAAAGAAAAAGAAAAACGGCAATGCCAAGGCTCGAACCTGGATCTAGGAGAGACACAAATCGCTGCACTGAAGCACTGTATTGCAAATCCTAACTTCCACAACACAAAACTTGCGTAACCCAGCCAACACTAACAAAAACAAAAACCTTTTCTTTAGCCCCTAGAAAGGGAACCAGTGGCCCAAAATTGATGCGGTTTCGCGTGAAGAGAACATTAGGACCACCCACACCCAAGTACCAAATTTGGAGCAATTTACTTATATGAAGCCACCTGGTAGCAAAAACTGCAAGTAGCTGGAAACCGAAAAAATGGCCACCAAAATTATCACAATGATGTCCTCAATGTCCAAACAAAAGGTGCAAGTATCACACTCAATAAAGTACCCATCAATTCCAGACCAGTCCCAAACTGTTCTTGAGAAGTTTATACATCAGAAAAAACTCACCAAAATCAGCCAACCGCTCAGTAGCCAACAAAACAAACCATCAATGTGGAGCCCACTGCACATCAGACCATACAATTCAGATCAGACCATACCAATCTAAACAAAGCCAGGGTGTTTATTAGGAGATTTACGGTAAGTAGAAATGGCCGGGGTTGGTACTGTTTTTCTGGTTCTGCATGAGGGGAGGCCTTTATACAAAACTCATATCAGGCTAGCTACGATAATTTGCTTTCCCGAGGGCAGAGGGTTACACTATTTCGACGCTAAGCATGTACGTACATTTCAATTTGGCTGGTAGAGTATTCTGCATGTGGTAAAATTTGAAGCATGGCACATGCGTACTGGGATTTAAGGTTGAGATCTCCGGAAACAGAACTGAAGCAATTGAAGTAATTTTTTTGTTTGGGAGAGGGACATTTTTTTTTTCCTCCTCGCAGACATGTGACTCACGAGATAGTGGGCGATTTAGATTTTTTTTTCAAGCCAAGGAGGAGGCATGCTACAAGCAGCAATGCATTGTATTATCTCGCAAGGCAAACAAGCCACTCCAAGTTGGAAATTGGGGCACAAACACCCACTCAGTAGTGAGACAACGAGTGATGGATCTGGGAAAAAAACACCAGGTTCGGTGTATTGATTTTTTTTTTGGGGGGGGGGGGCATAGGCTAGCAAATGTTTAGCAGAGATTTAGACGAGGAAGAGTCATTAACAAATTCATGGTGTTGGGAACTAACAAACTTGGTGGGTAGGAAATGTCAACAGGCATTTAGACGAAACATTTCAAAGCAATAGGCTACTAGACATTTGACCATGGCTTTGTAAGTGTTGACGACGGCAGTTCAATACTGGAGGGAAAACATCAGAGTCATTTTTCTTGTTGTTTGGGGGAAAATTCATTGCACTAACAACTGTTCGGCACTGCTGCCAGGAGTTTTGTAAAGACTGGAAATTTTGTGGGAGACAAATCTTTTGTTGGAGTTGATTAACTTAATCTTAGTGTATGTCTCGAAAGAGTCACGTAACCGTATTGTATGTTGAACTTGGTGAGAAACCTTAGGAGATCGGTGGTGATTTTGTAACCACTTGGGGATTCGAGTGTAAATTTTTTTACTTATACAAATGTAGGTTGTACCTGGCACTCGACTTTTTCTGGAGAGGGTGGAGAGTCCTGGGATGACAACGCTCCTTCCAACATGTGCTTCACTATCACCTCTCAGTGGGCGCCGTCGCGTAGAAATCGGAAGTGAGGTGGAGGGAGACAGAGGAAAGGAAGAGACCAAGGTGAATCCAAGAAATAAACGTGCATCTTCTCACAATCAAAGGGCATCTGGTCAATCTCTCCCCAACACACTGGTATCAGTATCGGACCGGCACCGGGTTAACAAGTACCGGAAAAAGTACCAGCATCAGCTCGTTTTTTCCAGAATCGACATTTTCGTACATTAATAATATGGCATATTGTTCCCAACGCTACTAAAAATTAAGCAACTTTTAAATAAATAATCTGTAGGTTTTAATCTCGTTGCACTATAAAGTGTTAGCGAACAATTCCTTTGTAAAAGTGTTAAGTTTGTTACACCATTAAATTATTGACGTATCAACACGTTCTGTTTTCTTTACCAAGTTATCATTTGACATCAGCATTGCCACCGGATTGGTATCTGCACAGTATCGGCAAAGCCATGGACATGGACCTTAACGGGAGTAAGTGTGCAGTTCTAAGGTTTGGCACCCAACATCACCAAACTGACTATCGCCTTAGCCCAGGAACGCCAATGACAGAAGAATTCACAACGAGATCTTGGCATCGTCATTGACCGCGACCTGAACTTCTCCAAACACATTCAGGCTGCCGTGGCTAAGGCTTATGGGGCCCTCGCCATCATCCGGACCACCTTCTCAACCCTCCCAAGGAAGACCTTCCTCATGCTGTACCGCAGCAAAGTTCGCAGCATTCTGGAGTATGCAGGCCAAGCACGGTGGATTCGTTTTGAAGAGGACCGAGACAAGCTGGAACGTGTCCAGAGACGTGCCACTAAACTTGTTGTGGGACTCAAAAACGCGTCCTACCCCGACCGGCTTGCTGCCCTCAAGCTCCCAACACTGAATTACCGTCGTATCAGAGGTGATCTGATTTTCACTTACAAGATCCTCAGTGGTGAAGACCCTGCGGCCAAGGAATGGTTCACCCTCTCTGCGAGCTCTGCCACTCAGAACAATGGGACAAAACTCTTTAAGAAGAGATGCAACACGTCCCTTTGCCAAAACACACTTCCTTTCCGTGTGGTTAACACCTGGAACAAACTGCCTCAACATACCATCGAAGCAACATCGATTCTGCAGTTCAAACAGAGGCTGGATACCGTGCTCCCTTCCATCATCGCCCCCTACAGTTATAAAAACTGGTAGCTTCGTGGGTACCCTGGTGTAAAAAGCTCTTTTTGCTTGCTGCTGGGTTTTTTTTCATATTCATATTCATAAATGACCAACAGCACTGGTACTGGAATCGGGTAAACAGGCACCGTATCGAACCGGTATCAGAAATAGTGACACCGGCACAGCCTTAGTTTTTATTGTAAACTCAGACACAATATTTGGTTACATTTTAGTTTTTATTAGAGAATTCAAAATTGATCATTTAATATCAATTAGCTCTCACCCACAAAGATTTCTAGACAAACTGTTTCGCCCTTGTTTGGGCTCATCAGTAGAGCATACTTTGCGGATGGGAGCTAGGCTACGCTTGCTAGGGCAAATGACAAGGGCGAAACGAATACTAGTTTCAACAAGCAAAATAGCAGAAAGGTCTGCTTGTTTAGGCTACATTCTACTGAATGGCAGACACCCGGGCCTAACAATGACGAAACAGTCTGTCAGAGATCTTTGTGGGTGAGAGCTAATTGATATTAAATGATCAATTGGAAAAAATAGGCCTAGGCCCAGGCCAGTAGAATGTAGCCCCCAAACAAGCAGAAGTTTCTGCTTTTTTTGCTTGCAGAAACCGTATTCGTTTCACCCTTGCCATAATTCAAAAATCGTTTGAGCTATTCTGACTTTGTGTCAGCACCAACGGGAAGCTCAACTTCAAAATCATCAAACAAAAACTGGCAGACTACATTTGGAAAAAATAGAGTCTTATAAACTCGGGCCAGTGTGGCACATTCGAGTTAACATTAAGTGCAAGTTTTCACTTGAAACTGAGAAGCTAACAACTCAATTCAAACAAAGTGAAACAAAACCGTACAATATTATGGTTTAAATTACCAAATAGTAAGGCTCGGCCAATACCGATATTGGCATCGGTATCGGATCCGTATCGGCTAACTGTTTTGGTCAAGTATCGGTTTTTGTGATATCTTCGCCAAAAATTGTCCGTTTTTGATGTCCCAATACACCATTTTAACCGTTTTTTCGAGAGCTTTCCAATGTTACTAATTTCAGAGCGATAGCTTCTGTCGTTCTCAAATTATTTAACAAAAACCAAAAACAGAGGCCAAAAAACTCACTTTACTGAAAGATGCTTGCTCATTGAGCTTTGAGATTCGGAATTTTTCATCAAACTTTGTTTCTGAATATGGAAGAAACATTAACTTTGCTGGAAGTAATGCATAGAAGTATCGGTATCGGTGATGTAGCATCGGACCGGATCGGTCAAAGTTGGTATCGGCCGAGTCTTACCAAATAGTCAATGGATAAACCAAGTAGTTACTTTGTATTGTATAAAATTTAGATCTGTACTCTAGCAACCAACTTTGGGCTACATATGCACCAGGCTCCAAATCTAGAAATTATATCCCTTTAGTTCAACTACAAGCATATAATGCTTTGATCAAATATCCAGCCAGGAAAGTGGCCCAGCATCATCACTGCAGAAATCTAAGATTCTTGTAAACTGAACCATGGAACTGAACGTAATGTATTCAAGCAACCAGTCTTGGGATGCAAATTTGCACTAGCCTCAAAATATGGATATTCGATCCCTTTATTTCAAATGCAATCCTTCAAATGCTTTTATCAACAAATCTCCACCTAGGAAAATGGCCCAGCGTCATCACTGCAGAAACCTTATTATTCATGTAAAGTGAGTGAGAGGCAAGAATAATATTCCAAAGGTGAAGACCTGAACCACCGTTTAACAGTCTACAAATTTCAATGTGAAACAGTTGCAGTTTAAAATTTTTTTTAGCTCGCCACTAGCCGGAAGACTTTAACAATTTTATCTAGTAATTTATTTATTTCTGAGACCATACACAATGCTGCAACATTTAAGAAAGAAATGTGAAGTAGTGCAGCCTAAGGCCGAGCAACAGCGTTGTCAAGTTGTTGCAAGGCAGCAATGCCCCGAATATGTTCATATCGTGGGAAGTCCCGACTTCGCACCAGTCAGGACTTCAGACCAAGCCCCTGAGCAACTACATTTCCTACACTATGGCTCCAGCCCTTAGGCTCTCCCAGGTAAGCCTTGACTAGCAGATTATTTGAAGCAAGGACTGAACGCCACCAAAGAGTAGCCAGTTTCATCAGTAATGCCATTCCAGAGTAAAAATACCACCATCGCGAGAGGTCCGGTGGTTGCGGCACCTATGTTGTAGGAATTGGGCTCTTTTTATGGCCCCATGATAAAACGTTAGCCAGCTCCTTAAAGGTGGCCTTACGAAAGTCTTTTCAAAGTTTGAAAGTCCGTACATTTCCAATCGCCAAATGTGAAACTTTATCGCCAAATTAAAATTTTTTTTACATCAAATGGTAATGAAACAAACAAAAATCATTCAATCTCTTGGCAATCCATGCAATGTCAAAGCACAAGTTTCTTATACACTGGTATGTCACAAGGCCAGGTTCCAAAAAATCTTTTGAAAATAAAAGAAATCTTGGTCTCGGTAGTATTTCGTCTGAAAACTAAGGCTGTACCTATGCTGAGCCGGCTAGGTGAGCTTTTTATCAATGTAACCAAGCCAAGCCGAACCGAGTTTAGGTTTTTTTCCCTGGAGAGACAGTCATGACACATGATTAGTTAAGCGCAGATCTATTTTCATCCCACACTTTCCCAGAGAAACTGAAAAAAAGAGTAAATACGTATTCTAATGAAACAAGTGCTTTTTAAAATACTGCATCATAGCCTATGTGTTCAGTCCTACGCTAGGCATTTTTATTTATTAGCTGCCACACCGAAGCATTAGGGCAGCATTTATAGGCAGATCAAAAAACCAAACAATAAAAAATAGAAATAACAAAAAAATGCACAACACAAAAAAACCAGTCATCCATGGTCACTGCATGAAACTGCGATTCTGGAATCCATAAGCCTCTTTTTCAAGGATTTGCAGGACAAAGTATTCAGAATATGAGGTGAAAGAGCATTCCACTGGAAGATGGTGCGTGGGAAAACGAGAAGCGTAGATAGTTTCTTTTCGTTTGTAAAACCCGGATTTTTTTTTCATGATCACCATGGCTGTAATAGTGAGGCACACGAAAGTACAAGTTTGGATCAACAACCGTACTTCCATGAGAGATCCGGAAAAGAAGAAGTAGCCTACTCTCACTTTGTTGAGTTTGCAAAATACACAACCCCAAATCAGCAATCAGTTTAGTAACACAGACGTCAGTTCCAAATTGGCGAGTAATAAGTCTATTAGGGATCGACCGAATCCGAATCCGAACCGGATCTGAAGCCGGATCTTTAGGGTTCGGATTCGATTTGGATTCGGCAAAATTTTTAATGACTGGGCGATTTTTCAATAACTTCGCTAATTTCTGGCCGTTTTCAACGTTTCAATATACCATTCGAAGCGTTTTTTCACCAGCTTTCCAATGGAGCTAATTTCAAATGGCTAGCATAAACTATTCAGAAGTTATAAGTGAAAAAACAATAAACAAGTTGCAAAAATGGGTACGGGAGTCTTTAAACTTTACTCACTTTGCTACTTTACTCAGCTAGACTGAAAATTTAGTCTGTGTAAAATACAAAGGTCTGAAACAATCAACAAAGTTTTTATTTTGGATTCGGTTAGGATCCGGATCCGATTCACCAAATCTTGTAAATTATCCGGACCCGATCCGGATTTGGTAAAAGTAGATTCGGTCGATCCCTAAAGTCTATCTGCATTACGTTGAAGAGATTCAATTTTGTTAACAGCATTTTGCTGGTAAGGGTCCCAAACACTAACAGCATAGTCTAATTTTGATCTAACAAGGGCTTTGTAAGTCACTAGTCGTGCCTTAGGAGGTGCATCACGAAGAACACTTTATGAGAATCGTAGTGTTCATGAGGCCTCCTCACAAATTTTACTGATGTGGTCTTGCCATGTCAATTTATCATCAAGAATAACATCTTTGTTTTAGCAAGGTTATTTTCGTTCCAGACAATGATCAGTAGCTCGGCTCGGCAAGCAAGTCATTTTGAATTTAATCGGTTCGGTATCGGTTTGGTGAGAAAATACCGCTCGGCACAGCTTTACTGAACACTTCCAAACAATAAGAGCTAGAAGCTTGACATCTGAAAGCTGGCAGAAAAACCTTAAAAATGGTATACTGAAATATAAAAATGCCCAACAAGTGAGAGTATGTTCAATTCAGTTCAGCCTTGTTTATACCTATGCACCGGCCCAGCCAAGTTGGCCTCTACGACAATATTTTAATCATCAACTGGCGAGTAGTCGTTGGATTTCTGCACGTACACTGTAAAAGCCGTTGTCAGTCTTACATTGGACAGACTCACATTAACACGTACAAGCCGTAACATAAGAGATCCGTAGTATAGTGGTTGACATTTAGTTGACAGTACAGTTGACATTTTATGCTACAAATGTAAAGTATTTTTTTGCAATGACATTTGACTTTTCTGCACTTAAAAAAATACAGCTTTTCTGCCAGCTAAACAAACAAAAATGGCTTCAGACTGCTCCCCAACACCCTGGGGCATCTACATAGTCCCATGTAAGCAATGCAACATGGCCTACATTGGTGAGACATGGAGAGGCATTAATTTACACCTACTTGATCACATCACGGCATCAAGAACTCGAGACCACTCAAATGGGGTGGGTAGCCATTGTGACACCACAGGACACGAAATCGAGAGTGGCACAGAAACGTTGATCAAATCCAACTCAACATTTGACCAGCATTTAAGAGCTCTTGAATCACTAGCAATCAAGCACCATGAAAACAAGGGAGTTGCTAGTTTTTGAGCCCCGACACTTTGACCGATTTTCCGTACCTTCCGTAATAAACTTAGGAATTTACAACCCCTATCACACCCATTCATCCACCATCTTGTACACCCAAAACTCCAAGAAAAACTTGCCCTCCAATGGCACAAATCCCTCCTCCAGGTGACAACAGCGCTAGCAAATAAAGATCAGTGGTCACGCGCACGTTTTCAAAAACAAACAACGACCGATCCGATGTAGAAGAGTGTCCAGAACGCAGGAAGCCAGATGAAGATAGTCGGCGTTTTGAACACATAACAACTAGTGTTTAATGACTATCGAAAATTTGCAGCAACGTAAATTAGTTGTGAGTCAATATTGAAGTTCAAGTATTTTCATAAATCACAAACGCAAATCAAGTTAATTAGCGATTACCCATTTCTTACCATGGAAAACATTGTTATCAACGCTATTGTGAAACTCATTTTTAAACTCAAAATTATTCACTCACCAATTCCGCTCATTTCCACACAAAAGACACAATGTCTTGCATATATTCAACTGCTGGCTGCAGTTTTCATGAGGCGCTTGAAGTATTAAGTTCTTTCTGTTCTGGTTACATCTTTTTACACTGTTGGAATCACCCAGAAAGCAAAAAATTAGGCAGCCCTAAAGCTCACGAGAAGGAGTGTACAGAGTTCTGTGCAGGGACTGTGGTGCCATTTATATAGGGGACACAAGAAAAAGCGTTAAAACCAGACTGAGCTAGCATAAGGCGAATGTGCAAAATGACGCTGAGGATAATGGCATCGCAGTCAACTGCACGGAAACACTGCACAAGATTGAATGGAAAGAGGCAGAAACATTAATTTGCCCCAATTCGGCGAGAGATGGGCATCTTAGATACCTCGAATCGATTGCCATTAAAATCCATGAGGTGAACCAAATTCCACTTATGAACATTCAGGGGCCGACACATCCGAATGTGCAGCATTCAGCCGCAACAACGTATCTGCGATAACGACTAAGCAACGAATGGAGAATTGGAAGTGAAGCACGACCTGACTAATACCGGAGGCACCGATTGGAGGCGGATTAGAATATTGATTCCAACAGTGACAAAAGATGTAACCAGAATGAACTTAATACTTCAAGTGCCTATGAAAACTGCAGCCAGCAGTTGAAAATTTGAAAGATATTGTAAGTGTCTTTTGTGTGAAAATGAGTGGAATTGGTGGCGTGAATAATTTTGGATTTCTTACCATGCATGTATTCTTGGAAATGGCCCTCTTCATGGCTGACAAGTTCACTTTGTACGTGACTGGGTCCACCGGGACATGCGTAATCCTCATGCGCATCATCCAGGCAGCCTTGTCAAATGCTGCGTGACCTGTGATTGGAAGAACTATTTCGGGCTGCTTAACGCCTCGCTCCAGTGCTCGGTCACGGTAGGCCTTGCAAGCCATGATGATGCTCTCTGTACCACCAGTCGTCATCTAATAAACAAAAATAAAATTTTGTTACATTTACGGGCAACGGCTCGCAGAATAAAGTTACAAGTGAATGTCAAATTCTACTAGAAACCTAAGTAAAAATTTGTCGAAATACCGTAAATCGTGTACGCTCACATGCCATTGCTGTCAATATGGCAAATATCAGGTTTTGGCATTAAGCAAACAATTCATTTTCTAACCTTAGTTAGATGGAAGAGTTGGTGATTATGTCATCATTCACATACCTGATCTTGATTCAATCAAGCGCTAACGGAATGCGTTATTCTCATTTACTACAAATTTAATTTACGAGATGTTCACTCTTCCAAAATCCAACATAATTCAGTTAAAACTTTTTTCTAAACACACAAGCTTTCATGACTACAGGATTGGCAGCAATTGCACTCTAAAACTGCAGCAAAAGTATTTATGATCCGTCCACGAAAGTAACTATTTGGGGTTGGTCTAGTTTGATTCCTTGATCCTTTTTTCATAGTTTGATGAATCAGGTTCAAATACTTGCTATACATTCTCCCATTTTTTTATATTGTGAAAACTCATTTTCTCGGTCTCTGGAATATTAT
Source organism: Lithobius niger (assembly GCA_023313725.1). Lineage (NCBI taxonomy): Eukaryota > Metazoa > Arthropoda > Chilopoda > Lithobiomorpha > Lithobiidae > Lithobius > Lithobius niger. Next base: position 20,081 of record JAHWFP010258885.1, on the reverse strand, counting down.
TTATTAAGAATTACTTTTTTATAATTTTACAGTACTTAAGTGCCCTTGTGGAACAAGCGTCCACCCTCTTAAAACACTCCAAGGTAACAAACAAGTATTAAATAGCGATTACTCACCCCTTAAATCTTGTCTGAGACAGAATTAACTAACAGCCTTAACAATTAACAAAATCAATTATGCATCCAACGTGACTCACGATTGAAAACTCCTGTGCAATTGGACCACCACTTTCTGAAAGATGGCATCAGGACGCATGAGTTTATCCTGCGTCCTGACGCCAACTTCCAGAAAATGGTGGCGCAAACGCAGTTTCCAATCGTGAATGCATTGAATACATAGTTGATTTTGTTAAATGTTTGAAGCCGTTAGTTAATTCAGCAGCAGAACAACAATTTGTTGTTACCTTGAAGGATTTTTTAAGAGAGTGGAAGCTTGCTCCACCAGACGGTTTCATAAACAATTAACTGTAGAATTATGAGAAACTTATTTTTTTAAAAGTAATATTACAAAAGCTGATTCACGATATTAAAAAAAAATGGCAAAAAACAGCAACTCTTTAAACCCAATTAATCAGACGATGCTGAAAGGATCCAACCATATTCAAGAAGAAAACGTACAATTTCAGAATCAAAATAGAAATGCTAATACACACAGTGAAGATGTAGAAAGAAGCTTTTCCACAAGTAGTAGTGCCTGACGAAGTCAGACGAGCTGTTTGTCGAAAATTAGCAAGAATATTGGTGATTATATTCTTTCGATTCTGAAATTGTGCGTTTTCTTCTCGAACTTTAACGAAAATTTATGATGATCTTTCAGAGTAATTACTGTTACGGGGTTTTCAATGTGATCCAACCAGAGTACAGTAAAATAGAAACTTCTTCACTCAACAGTATAAATGATGTTTTATAGTTTATATTGTAAAGTTTAATTCCAGCAGCCTCGGAAAAATTCATACTTGTGTTTTTAATTGTTTTTATATTTTGCAATCGAGAAAACTCATTTCTGAAATACGAGATCAAATTTATTACAAATCTATCATTCAAAAACACGTGTAATCAACTGTGCAGTACCCTTTCCTTTGTGCGACAACAAAGTTTGCAATAAACAAAAGCTGATAGTTCAACGTCCCATTGGATGAAACATGATGTAATTAATTAGACTATACAGCTGTCAAGTTTGAAATGGGACACGACAAAATTTTCCTTGTTCACTCAGGGTAAATGTAGCATCAATTCCACATGCTCGTAGTTATCATAAGATGCTGACTACAGAGTAATTCCTACAGTTTTGAAAATCCGAACAAGTTCAAATTTGTTATTGCGTTTTTCATGACCCACCTGTAATTAAAATGAAAATGAACTCACAATAGCAATACGAAACACTTACAGCTACGTTGAAACTGAAGTTGAATCCTGGCATAAAGTACCAGACAACTTCATGCTTTTGGCAGAAGATTGGATAGGAAGTTGTCATTTCTCATAACCGCTAGGTGCAATTCTGCTGGTATCATGGTAACCATGCCTTCTTTGAACTACAAAACAGTGGCTCTAGGGACAGTTAGTGGCTTGTTCGAAACTGACAGATGGGGTTGAAGGTCACAGCCGAGTTGTTCCCTGAGCACTAATGCAGTCCACTTAATGACTGTTCCCAGATAGAATTACCAGTAGTATTAATATTTTAACGTGACGATTAGTGTTGGTACGCAGTAGCATGTTGGAAGATGGCTCAGACGACAAGTTGTGACACCGAATTCACTGGTTTGAATCCTCGTCACGTCAATAAAATCCATACATCTTGTAATAAAATGCCTATGGGCTGCAGTTAACTTGGCAAAAATCAGGGTGGTCATTAAATAAAGAATAATTTCTTTTCGGACCTTGTCTGGACATCAACCGCAGAAAATTTGGAGCTGAAAACCTTTCAAATGATGTCGGCAAGGCAAATTTGTACATCCCTTTAATTGCTGTGAAGTGGAGAGAAGGAGGAGGGTAGAGGCCTTCTGCAGATGCAAGAAGACAGAGGAAGAGTCCACTATTATACAGGGAGAAGAGGCCAGTAATTTCTTTTCAGAGCATGACGCATTTAGTTAATTTTGCAGCAGAAAAAGACTAAAATTCCAGGGCCCGAATCCGGTTCATTTTAGTTTTTATTGCCTATCCAAAAATATGCATTACCTGGTTTTTAGCAGCTTCCCCATTTGAGCATTATTTTCCCCTAGAAGTTTGAGAGTTGTCTTCCCTGAAAGGCTCGTACTAGTACTGCGCATGCGCGGGCTTGGGCCAGCTTAAATAAGCTCCAGCGCAGCGACCTGTCAGCATAATTTCTCCACTTCCAGAACCTTGCCCATAGAGGAGAGGCTGGGTGGGAATTAAGGTAATGTATATTTTTGGATAGGCAATAAAAAGACTAAAATTGCAGGGCCTGCACCTGCTTAATTTTAGTTTTTATTGCCTAACTGAAAATATATTACCTGTTTTTTATAGCGATTCCCTCCTTTTGAGCTATTATTTCCCTAGAAACTTAAAAGTTGGCTTCCTAGCCAGGATTGTACGACTGAGCATGCGCAGGATTGGGCTGGCTATATATACTCGGCGCAGCCGTCCGATGTTATTATTTCTCCTCACGCAGAACCTAGACAATGGAGGGGAGGCCTGGGTGGGAGTGAAGGTAATGTATATATTCGGTAGGCAATAAAAACTAAAATTAAGCAGGTGCAGGCCCTGCAATTTTAGTCTTTTTATAGCCGAAGAAAATCTTGATTACCTGTTTTTTATAGCGGACTTTGTAACCCGGAGGAGGGCTAGGTTCGCTGTCCCCTCGCGTACATTGTACAAGCCGGCGTCCCTGGGAACTAGTCCCTGGCGAAGACAACCCTGAGTCCTGAACCAATTTCACTAAGAACCGAAGATAAGCGGGTTGCGGATAGATCTTCCGGATTGATGAAGATCCGATCCTAAGTGAGGCCAGGCAGAGCGGTAACGTGGTATAATAATAATAATGGTTAAAGAAGCAGAAGAAGGAACCGCAAGCAGGGGTCTTAAAACCGTGCGACAAGATAAGTGTGAGGGTAAGGTCCTTATAGGGAGGCGAGGACCGTGATTGTTCCACATGGGGGGGCGGAGGAAGCGGAATCCTTGCCGAAGATCGTTGTGTGGAAGAGCAAGAGACAGACGGGAATGTCTTTTAAAGAAGGAAAAACCTAGTGCAGGGGTCGTAGTGGGTTTTGGGGGGGAAAAGTAGGAAATAAGGAATTTCGTAAGTCATAAATAAGACACTTTAAAAGATTTTTCATTTCTCACTGAAAAAAATACCCAAATTGCGGACAATATTGTAATAATCTCCACTTAGACGTGAAATATAAGCATTGTCTTCAGCAAGACTGCACCTCTGTTAAATGTTTTCTCAATATCAGCATGGCTGTAAAGACGGGGGTGGTTGGGGGAGGACGACGACGACGTAAAAAGGCATTAAAAAACACCCTAACTCCAAAGTCGTTTTGAGATAGTCTTGAAATATAGGGCCTAAGCCATAAAAATTCGTTTCGAGCTGGTTAAAATGGTCTTATTGGAATGTTAAAATCGGTTAAAATGGTCTTATTGGAATGTTAAAATCGGTCAAGATTTCTCGAAAATACAAATTAAATTTTTTGTCGTAAGACCCGAAATCAAAATAAAAAATTTTGACCCGCGATGATTTAAGGGGAAAATGGCGGCGTGCCTAATATAACCTATCTGCAGTGGTAGTACATATTTTTTACGGTTACACTTAGACCAATGAAATACTGCTAAACACAATTCTAGCTTATTAACCTTCCTAAGATATTCTCGTAGTTGACGCTTTATATACTGGATATAAATAAATGTGCGATAAAACCATTCTGTCGGTGTATCATCACTAACAGCTGGCTCAGCAAGCCCAATACAGAAACACTTAGATTCTTTATACGCATTCATTGTACCGAAAAACGAAATTACAAACAGCAGCTAGTACGAAATTTTAGCAGTTGAAAATGAAAACTAATAGTAGGCTAAGCACTTACCCCAAAATTTATCCTTGGCTCGAGCACAGATCGAGCAACGTTCACGCCTTGACAGTGGACTTGCGAAAATGAAACCGTTGCTCGATGCGGAACCGGAAGTGATGCTTTTACAGCACACGCGCAGAATGCCTCGTTGCATTGTAAACAAGCTAAGGGACCGTCAAGTGTGTCAACGAAGTTCGTGCCTTATTTATTGATTTATTGAACTCAAATCTTATACGTTATGTCACTAATTTACACTTAGATTTACAAAATAAGCATAGCTGAAAAAAGTAGGAAGTACATCTCAAAACTGGAAAAAAGTAGGAAAATAAGGAACGAATACAAAAAAGTAGGAAATAAGGAAAAAGTAGGAACTCTACGACCCCTGCTAGTGCTAAGCCTGTGGTCTTGGATGAAGGATCTTGAAGTGGTGAACAGGAAGCGGATGGAGATATTGGCGAGGCAGACGTACGGGAACGGGCTTGGGATGCCATCTATCTAACTAGTTTGTTTGTTTTCGTGTTTGAAACACAGTGCAACAGCGGAGCCAACTGCGCATCCGCGTTTAACTGGAAAGAAAGGTGACACCAAGATAGTTACAATAATTGAAGGCCAGAAGGGTAATGACTGTAATGGTGAAGGAGCTACTTGGTAAAGCGCAGCTAGGGACGGCGAAGATGGATTGTGGCAGAAGACGGGGCAGGTCTTAGACGTCGAGTGTGGTGATGGGCACAGTAGTAGGCCTCCAAGGTGAGGATGCAGGAATCAACGAAACTCGGGCGTTACGTGCACAGAGCAAAGCATAGTTCACACGAAGGGAATGTTAACGACGGCTTATCAGTTCAAGCTCATGGGAGTGTCTTGTTGGCAACATGGAGGAGAGTCTCTGTGGACGTAAGGCAGGTAGAAAACAGGCGGCCTTCCTGTTACTTTTGTAGCAAGAATCGTCTGGTGTGTTAGGAACGATGCCCCGAGGTGTAGAAAATGACCCAACGGTAAGTGGGATGTGGTGGACGCGTCTTTTCACCATAAACAGCAGGTCATGTTGCTGTAGGATGGGACGTTATGGGAACAGCGGATGAGAAAGGAAGTCTTGGAGAGATCAAAACGTCGGTCCGAGGTTGGAATACACCTTCCAGGAGAGGGGTAGAACGATGTTTGTAGCAGATGACAAGATGCCGGTGATCCACAGGGGTGCAAGTGTACCCCCCCGCCCCCCTTTCCCTGCCAGCAGACCAAGGTCTAGCAGGGGGGATGACGAGGGATACGAAGAACATGGTTAAAAACGAAATTGTTGTAAGGAAAGAAGCGCAGGCTGGGATGTGCTGGTGACAATGAGGAATGCGGAGGCCGGGATGGACGTGTGAGGGATACACACAACCAGCCAAGGCCAAAACTGGCTGCAGGAGAGCGTCTGAAAGGAATGTCCCAAACATTCCAAAGTTCAGGGGGCGTATGAAGGAAGGAACGTAGGAACGTAGGAATTGGGCCTGTAGGGGAGCAGTGATCAGCACTGCTGCATAGAAGGCCGAAGAAAGACAAACGGACTGCAGCGTCAGAGTACAAATTGGTTGTGCAGTAGGATGCACAGATGGTGACGGTGCGGAGGGATAGCATCCAATGCCGGACGGAAGGAAGGCGAAAGCTAATAGTAGGCGGTGAGATGGCCCAATTCAAGGAGGCTGCGCAGAAGCAATGAGCAGTGGGGAAGGGGGCAGAGGATGAAGAACAGTGCTCATTCAAACTCATCCACGTGTCGCTCAGCCATAATGACACGAGCTGCCCCGGACAAGAACCAAGGGGATCGGCGGCTAGCGTAGTACGAAGTGTTGAGTGACCCCGGAAGGGGAACGGAGGATGGGAGAGATCCCAAAGGGACGGCCGCAGCGTAAGATGAACTTGGGACGGGCGAAGAGGAAGTGTTCATAACAAAACGAAGAAATCTCAGTGATGTATTTGAGGGAGATGTGGATGTCTACCACTGAAGAAGGAATGAAGGTAATGTTCAGCCGCGGGATGGCGGTATGTAGAAGGGAACGTGTGGAACGGGACGGCCACCACCGAAGTAGGAATGAAGGTAACGTTCATCCGCTGGACAGCGGTCTTTTTTTTTCTTTTTTTTTTTTCAAAGGTGAGGATGATAATAGAGGAACGGAGTGGCTAGAAGAAAAAATGGATCTAGGCATGATCCAGAGGACCATGTTGAAATAAAGCAGGGTAAGTCGGACGACAGCAGATAGAAATGTAAAAAGGGAAGCTTGGTGCAGACCTACGTAAAAGAAAGCACAAAGCACAGCATTGAGAAAGATGAGGACCAGGTCGTGGATAAAGGGTATAGGACGTAACGAGCACTGGTCCTAATCCGACTGCCGGAATAATGGTTGTCGTGCAGGATACGCTGCAGGGATGAGAGAGTGTTGAAACGCAAGTTGAAGCTAAGGACGCCGTCCTCGAAAGTCGCAGTGATGCTGGAGGATGACAGATGACGTGTGTAGCGAACGCTGATGATAGAGAGACGATTCCTGGGAAGGCAGAAAAGGGAACGAAGGAGAGTGTGGACGTACTTGGATAGCACGTTCATTGGGTAGGATGGACGGTCCTCCAGATGAAAACACTCGTGAAAATGCAAGGAATGCGTCCTGAGATGGGCTGGCTCTTGTGAAAGGTGCCTCTAGTTACTTCTGTTGGAAAAGAGGATTGCAGCGCTGGGAAGGCAGCGGACGGTGAATGAAGTGGTCGACGGACCGTCGAGAAGTGACGGACAGGGAAGCGGCAGGACACATGTGGAGATGTAAGCATCCTTGTTTGGGGAGAGGATGGATCGGTCCTCTGTCCACTCGCTCCTAAGGATGGAACAGGGATGACCGGGAGCTGAGCCTCAACCGGGAGATCCGGAAGGCCCTTGATAGAAGGCGGCATCCTAGTAGAGGCCATTCTTTGACTGCAACCGGATAAGCAAATGTGACCCGATTTTCAGCGGACTTTGTTGCGACACGTAGGATGGTGAGGTCAGCTGGTCCTGAGGATCGGTGGTTCCGTGTGGAGAGGACGGATTGGTCCTCTGCCTGTCCGCTCCTAAGGATGGAGCAGAGGTAGCCGGAACGAGGCTTCAACTGGGGGATCCAGAAGGTCCGTAGTAGAAGAGTGTATCCTAGCAGATGCCATCCCGCGGATGGAAGCGCCTGCGGACGTAGGGGTTAGGGACAGTGAGGACAGCTGTCCAGAGGTTCGTCGGCGTTTTGGTGTGAAGAGGACGCATTGGCCCTTTGCTGAAGATGGAACAGGGGTAGCCGGGAGCGAAGCTACAACTGGGAGATCCAGGTCCTTGGCAGGAGAGGGCATCCTAGGCAAGGCCATCCTTTGGCTGTAGATAGATGGGATGCAATATGTAGGATGGAGAAGGCAGCCGGTCCTAAGGACCGGCGGATCTGAAGAGGTAGATGTATCCTTGTCTGAGGAGAGGACAGATTGATCCTCCGTCCACCTGCTCCTAAAGTTGGGATAGAGGGTGGCCAGGAGCGAAGCTTCAACCAGGACCTTCAGAAGATTCTTGGTAGTAAAGGGCATCCTGGCAGGAGCCGTCCTTCCTGTGGGATGACGAAGCTGCGTCCTATAGGATGCGTCCCATAGGACGGATGAGACGCGACCTGAGGACCAGCGGATCCGAAGGAAAGGGTGGAGTGGAAAGAGCTCAAGGCGATCATGTCGTCGTGAGCACCCTAGGAAAAATGATGCCTTCGGATAGCTGCGCCGAGTATAAATAGCCAGCCCAATCCTGCGCATGCGCAGTAGTACAAGCCCGGGTGGGCTGCCAACTTTCAAGTTTCTAGGGAAATAATAACTCAAAAGGAGGGAATCACTATAAAAAACAGGTAAATGTAAATTTTCATCGGCTACAAAAACTAAAATTAACCAGTTCCGGGCCCTGGAATTTTACTCTGTTTATAGCCGACGAAACATACATTACCTGGTTTTTAGCAGACTTTGTCACCCGGAGGAGGGCAAGGTTCAAGTCTCCCGCGGTACGAGCAGGTGCCCCAAGAAAAACTTTCCTCTGGTGAAGACACTCCTGGTCCCTCAACCAATTTCACCGTAGTAGAATGGAGAGGAGGAACGGTGGACTCTCAAGATTGAGGAACCGTCAGTCACTCTTAGGTGAGTTTCGGAAATGCGGTAGCTCAGGGTGTTTTTATTTTTTATTTTTTATATATGGCCGCATGCAGGGGTCTTAACACCTTAGGGGTACAAGGTACGGAATCAAAAAACACTCCGAAACAGCTTACCTTGTGGGGAAGAAAGATGACTGGAAGACAGAGGGGGGGGGGGACTGATGCTTATTGGCGCGTCGACAACTAGGTCATTAGCGCCAACTTCAGTCACAGTGCAGTGGTCCACTGAACCACACATTACAGAGATATTATTCAAACCCCTAAACTAAATCTTGTCATACATCTGTACCTCCTGCAAAAATTTAAAAACACCGGACAGGAGTACAGACTTATCGCCCAATTGACGCGCAATGTCATGCGGAAGATGGAAACGACGACGAACACCATCAAGATAGCGACAATCAACAAGGAAGTGCCGGACCATAAGTGGCCGTCGACACCAATAACATTCAGGAGAGTCAACCCCCCGCAAAAGGAAACAGTGAGTAGGTCGGGTGTGATCAATGCGCAAACGGGCCAACACTACCTCCTCGCGGCGACTGTGGCGACACGCCGAGTGCCACTCCTCGACAGTGCCTTTAACAGCTCGTAATTTATCACCGTCCTGTCTGTCCCACAAGGTTTGTCAAAAAGCGTGTAACCTAAGACACAGAGTTATGAAAGACAGAGGGTACTGAGTGGCATCTTTTGGTTGCAGAAGCGCATCGAGAATAGCTTATGTGGTAGGCCAAAACATGCAGGTCCTTGGAATGAAACGCACGATTTCTCACATCCAGGGTCCTGATGGTAACTATTAGGTTAAGCAGACACTGTACAGAGGCCTTATTGGAACGTGATGCGACGGATTGTGCTTAAGTTAGGATGGATGGATTTAGTTCAGAAAGGATCTGTTAAAAAAAATTTACACCGAAAAGAAAATTGTAATGCGAGAAGCAGATTTTCACTGTCCCCTCAGGATGGAGGAGGGCTGTTGAAGTACAGGTATTGGTATTATTTTGGAGGTTGAGTTACTGAAGTATTCTGAATACTTAATATTCTGAAACTTTGGCCTTCGCCCGGCATGGGGACCATGGCAAATCACCAGAAGCTGTGGGTTCGTGTGGGTTGATCCCATGGAACACTGGGATAAAGGTTGGCGGGTTATCAAATTGCCAAACTGAATAATTTGTGATTTGAGAGAGACTAGGTGATTCCGTTGCCTCTTTCTAGAGTGAGATGGAGGACCGAGTATTAGGACCAGAAGGCTTAGTTGTTCAAGAAGATTGATCTAGAGTGATGTTTAACAGTCTGGAGGAATCGTCAACGTCAGTAGTTGAGGCAGTGGAACCGAGGAGATTATCCATGGTGATGTTTGGAGCGGAAGGAGGACCGTCTGGGCCAGTAGGATCAGGAGGATCATTTGTGGCACGGGTGAGAGAGGAATCGACTGGGACTGTTGGATCTGGTGAATCGTTGATGGCAGGGAAACTAGTCAATTCCAATGATGCCGTCAATTCCGGAGGAAACGCCCGAGTAATGGAGTGAAAGAAAGACAAGCTGTTGATGAAGGGTCTTTTGTTGGAGAAGGCAATGGCGACGGGGCGGCTCAATGGATCTCTTGTAGGGGTGGAGATGGTTGTGGTGTGGTTGGAAGTTGTCGAGCAGGTGAGCGAGTCGTAGTGGAGGAAGGCGCATTGCAGAGGCGGCGTGTGTGCGAGCGGGCGCAATAGTAAGCGCGCCATGGTGGTGACAATGGCATCGGGGAGACCCCAGGTCCTATGTTTTTGCAACAATTCATAATTGAGCCACATGGAATAGTATTTTTGATTAATCACTTCCAATTGCTTAGCGTAGGCTTCGTTAGCAGTGAGTAGCATTGCCTTTTTAGCTTGCAGAGCATCAGCAGATGTGGCGGCTTTCCTCAAGGCTGGAAGGTCTGATAGTGAAGATCGTAAAGAGGTGAATTCTTTTGCAAAATGATCTGTAAAGGTAAGAACGAAGTTAATATTAAAGTCTTAAGTTCTCGGCATCTTGTGCAGAGAGGTGTAGACCACGTATAAGGGCTTCACGGAGCATTGGCGCCACTGGGAACGGCACTAGTCTAGAAGGAGAACTGGACTTTTTGTGAGAAGCAGGTGGGAGGTGGAGGCGGAATCTGCGAGGTGATCCGATTGTTTTGTAAAACACTGTTCATGGCAGAATTGGAAGGTGGAGGAACCGTAGATTTACCTTTGCGATTCGTCTTCACAGGAGCATACTGTAAAGATGGTGTGAAAGGCACCCGAGCTGACTTAATACGCACTGATTTAGTTGTTGGAACACTTGATTTGGAAGGTTTAAATCCCGATGTACCTGTTATGGCTGGAATAGCGTCTGTTAGGCAATCGGGGCTTCTTGTGGGATTGCGGAGGTTGTTCGAGTGGCGATGAGGTGCGTTTTGGAGCCTTCTTCTTAGGTACGAGTGATTTAGCCGGAGGATGTTGATTTGCGGAATCGGTTAAGCAAGCGGCGGCGGCCCGTTGCCGGCTTGCACAGATTGCCCTCTGTTTGGAAAGGTGCTGCCTTTTTTGTATAAGGATCCATTTCGTAGGCGTAATATAGACACAGATCCGACATCGTTTTGATATGCCGTTACAAGACCTGTGATTCTGGCAACATGGACGAGGGTCAAAATGCGAATTATTCCCTGCAAATCCTAAGCAACGACAAGGCGCAGGTGTTGGCACATTCGGGGGTAATTGTTGTTGGTCCGGGACAGGGTCTTCTGGTGAGGACGAGTCGGACATTCTTGGACACGAGATGCAGCCAGTAATGGCTGCTTGGAAGCGGGAAATTCAAACGAAGAGGGAGTGATGAAACGGCCATTGGTGGCGACACCGGTCGATGTAGGCGGCTCGGTAGAGCAGCGGCAGCGGATCGGAAAGTTTGTTGAAGGAGTGTGGTTAGGCTTGAAGTGATAGAAAGACCCGTTTTTTTTTATGAATGCCGGCGTTTGTGCTGGGGAAGTAAGCGTGGAGGAATCGACTGGAGGATAGTGGATTCGTGTCATCATTGGAAGAGGGTGGAAACGTAAGACACGTTGTGTGGTGGTAGAAGAATGCGTCGGTGGGTAAGAATCTCTTAAAGTTCCTCGTGAAGAGGAATTGAGGAAATGGCGCGAGGGAAGGTCATTGTTAACCGAACAATTCGTAGTTAAGATGCGCTTGCCCTCTTTGTTGTTGTTTGTTTTTTTTTTTGTAGTGGGGTCTCTCCTAGCCCCCCCCTTTTTTTGTGACGAGATTTACAAGAAAAAAAGGGATTCTCTGAAGGCGAGGGTTACAATTAGGAAGGCGGAACCATGGGGAATTGAACATGCGGTGTAATGGCATCCGTGCATGAGGATTAGCAGGGCGGAGGATCTTCAGTCGGTTGCATGTGGATGGCTGCTGACAACAACCAGCGGCTTGAAGTAAGAGGGATAGAGATGGTCCGCGAGCGCAAGAATGGCGGAGATCGGGGAGACAAGAATAAAAATTCCGGGGATGCAGAACCCAGGATTGTGTAATGAACATCAAATTGCGGTTCCTCCTCACAAACTAAGTCAACGTGAACCGTCACTGAATGTAGAGGACTGGTGTCGGAGTCAGGATGCGGACCGAGGGAACGGCAATCCAGAGAATTATCAGAGATGCAAAAGGTCTGCTGAAGGTAAGGAAGTGAACCAGTAAACGGAGGGAACGTGGCGGAACGAAGGTTGGTGAAGTGGTGGTCGATGTCCCCAATGGAATGGTTGTTACTGGAGATGGAAGAATTGGCTTAGGAAGCAAGGTTGTCGGAGTGAGGCTGCTTACCTCGAGGGGTCCATAGGTGAAGAAGGAATTGGGACGCGCGGTATCGCGGTTGATCCGAACCATCTGAACGTTCCCTTAGTGAGGTCCAAAGGAAAACATGACAGTAAAGCAGGAAATGCTGCTGTCTGTAGAGGAAGGAACGTGTCATAGGAAGACGGCCTATGCGGCGGCTTGGTGCCTGCTGGGAAATATAAGGACGACGGCCCAGGGTGTTTGTAGGTTGGTCTGATAAGTTAGAAGGTAACCGGGAATCGTCCATGTCATTTTGAGTATTGTCCAGACCTACCGATGTTGGATGCGGAATCGACTGACCCCTGGCTGTAATAACAGGGACATGTAAGATCGAGGAGTCGGTGACCTTAAGGTTGGTACCTAAAGTTGGTAAGGAATTAGCCAGGTAGGAGAAAGCCTCCGGGTCCCATATTTCGGAAAGAGGAACCGAGGAATCGTTCAGGGTTGAGACAGCTGTATCGTCCGTCGTGTCTGCGAAAGGAACCGAGGAATCGGTGAGAGGCAAAACAGCCGGCAGGGCCACATGCACTTGCCGCTGGGACGATGATGCGCGGGCCATTGAGGAATCGTGGTGACGATGGGAGCCAACCTGAAGGACCGGTCCTCCAAAGGAGGGTACCAGGGAATCGACCGAAGTCGAGAGTGCTGGTAGTTCCATATGTGCCATCTGCAGGAGCGACGGTACGCGGATCGATGATGCAGATCGTGCGGAGACGGATCGATGGTGGGGATGCTCAGGGCGACCACGTTGTGAGCGCCCTAGGAGAAATGATGCCGACAGGTCGCTGCGCTGGGGCTTATGTAAGCTGGCCCAAGCCCATGCATACGCAGTACTAATACGAGCCCGGCAGGGAAGACAACTGTCAAACTTCTAGGGGAAAAATAATGCTCAAAAGGGGACACTGTTAAAAACCAGGTAATGAATATTTTCGTCGGCTATAAAAACAATGAATTAAAGGCCTAGACAAACAAGTGAGTCTCAACAAGCACGAGTCCTGAAACCACGGTTACAATCCTTCCGAATTCCTCGTCAGTTGACCGAGTAGGATGACAGATTACAGCAAACTGACTACGAGTGCTGTAGCGTAGGCTCTGTGGGTGGAGGATTTTTGGCGCGGAATCCACGTCATCTAATTCTCTTTTGCTATTGGTTATCGGACCAGAACAATAGCCCTAATCCTCTTACTCGCTGCGTGTTTTTCTGACCAGACATGAAAGTTGAGAGAGTTCACTGCGAGTGACAGACGATCAAGCTGGGGTTCAGGGGGACTATTTTCTGTCCCACTGCAAGGAGCGCATTCGTCTGTCCCAGTCTTAACAGTGGGCATCAATTCCACTATTTCAAGATTTTGACCTTAAAAGCACTTAAGCGGGTGGGTGTTGAGCTTCACCCGGGCGTTTAATACGCGATTTATGGTCTAAGTCCATAATAAACACTTACTAGACTGTAGCTATTTTTAACGTATGCATTTTGTTGGGTACTGTCATGTGTCCTTATTATAACATTGGTAGGAACAGCTATAACAGCCACAATAGTAGTGTTTTGCCTCTGCGAAAGAGGCTTAAAAAGAACCGACAAAGCGACTTCTAGGCATTTTCTTTTTGGTTTTGTTTTTGTGAAGGATTAGTACAAACAAAAATTACATCTTGAATAGCTCTAATTAACTTGTGTACTTACCACTCCGCAGGATTCAGGCCCACCATTAAATAACGTGCATGACATTCTCACCACTTCTGATTCCAGTTTGCGAATTCCTGGAAACACATCTGGATGCAATGGGTTGGTGTAAGAACAAATTCCGTAGACTTCACGTGTCAGGTTACTAAGGTCTTCTGTGAAGTTGTAAATTGCTCCAGACACCCGACCATGCCTCCAATCCACTTTGCCTGAAGAGAAAACATTTATTATGAGTCCCAAAGCAGATGTTACATACTTATGTGACAGCTACAGGAGAATTAAAAAAAAACCGAACATTTTGCCACCCATCAGCCAGGCCGGCTAAAAATGGTCTCTTTTGCTGGAAAAGTACAATACCTGTCAATTTTTGCATCGTTGTCCAATGATTGAAAATTCCATAACGGCTTCTACTCTGAAAGTTCGTCATTCCTGATAATTGATTGTTGAAAACGGATTGTTACGCACAATTTCAGAATCAAAATACTGTACCAGTATTCTTGCAAATTTTTGATGCTTCTGTCTCAATGATGCTTCTGGATGCTTGAGACTTGAATGGCTGCCTCAGGATCCCCAACCGCGCATGCGCGGCCCTCCCTATATAAGAGAAGTCGGAGAGCTCGTCATCTCTTGTTTCTCAATATGTCAAAAGGTGACTCGAGGGGGGAGGCAGGGTGGGGCCTAAGGTATTGTACTTTTCCAGCAAAAATGAAAATTCTACCATGGTAAGGTAGTTACCTGCAGGAGAATTTAAGTTCTCCAAGCGGAGAACAACGACATCTGTGTTACGTATGGGATCTCCCTCTTACCGAACGGCACCTTCCATCTACGTCATACTGCACGAATTACGTCAGTAGTTCATGCAATTTTATGCAAATTCTTCCCTACCCTACCAAGTCCCGTCCCGACCCGACCCATCTTCCCTCTCGAAGTCCACTCTTCCTTCCAAATCGGTCCGAGCAGGGAGGCAGTTGGGAATAAACCGTAACACAGACGTCGTCGTTCTCCGCTCGGAGAACTTAAATTCTCCTGGAGGTAAGTAAGTACCTTACCCTGGTAGAATTTTCTTTTCACCTTCGCAGAGCCCTCCTCGTCTGTGTTACGTATAGGACAGAATCCACGAGTGCATTACTCGGAAAGCTTACTGTGTGGTCCCGGGCACTGCACGCCCTGGGCCTTTGATGTGCCAGGCCATCCATAGCCCCCAGTAGTCCGGTGCTCGCGCACCGGAGTAGGGGGTCAAGAAGTAAGTCGCTTCTCTGCGGCAAATCGACAGTCTCGGTCCCCATGCCGCGCAGTAATACAAACCAGGCCTCCGTAGGCCGGATCAGAGTTATCAGGATTGCACTACCAACCCCGTCAGCCAAGATCTTCTGAACGCACCGTCCCAACAAGGGGCAAGGTGGGAACATGTAAACGTGCAGTCGTGACCACGACACACTAAATGCGTCAATGAACTCCGCTCCGGGACCCCGGCCCCAGGATACAAACCGCCTCAGCTGTGCTTCACCCGGCGATGCAAACAAATCGAGGTAGGGCGTGCGCCTGAACCGCCTTACATAGACCCCGGTAAACCTCAGGACACATCATAAAGTCAAAACTGTCCCGGAAGACACGAGACAGCCTGTCTGCCACTGTGTTGCACCGCCATGGGAGAAAAACTGCCTCCACCACACAACGCAGGCCCAAAGCCCAAAGCTCGCGCATTACTTCTGTCAACGTCGGGGATTGAGTGCCCCCGCCACGTCGAATATAGGCCACCGTTACCATGCTGTCCGACAGGACGCGCACTGTTCGCTCCCGAACCAGGTCCTGAAACGACTAAGGCCCGCACCACGGCCAGAAGTTCTTTCACGTATATGTGTAATGGCACTTCCCCAGGTATCCACCGTCCCTGGGCCGTATGGCCCTCTAGGGAAGCATCCAACCGACGTCCGAAGCGTCTGCCGAGACCACCACCGCAATCTTCGGTAGGACCCACGTCTGGGCCACAGGCCCTGAGTGCAACTACTCACCCAACCACGTCAAATCCTTGCGAGCCCCAGTTGCCAATGAACCACACCGGGCCCCAGCTCGAGTCTACGAGGCCAATTCGGCCTGCAGAAACTGCAAGTGCAGCGACGCCCTCTCAGCGTGCATGTCACGCTTTCGGTGACGCCCAACAGTCTGCGAAGCTCCTCCGATGTTACCACTGTATCCTGTCGTCTCGAAAGCAGGCGGAGCACGAGCCGCAATAAACCAAACCTCTTGCCCTCCGGCAAAACCAGGCAACCGGGTTGTAAATCTACCACAATCCCAAGCAACAGTAATCGTTGCGTGGGAACTAACACACTCTTCTCATAATTCGGTGAGAAGCCCAACCTCACCAGGGTGCCCAAGGTTAAGTTGCACATCTCGACGTACTCGCTCCGCCGAACGGCCCACAACAGCAAAATCGTCCATGTATGTAAATACCAATACACCTTTTATCCGTAGAAAATGGCGCACCGCCAAGATGAAAGTCATACAAATGGCCGGAGCTGATGCTAAACCGAAAGGCAGCACACGAAACCGGTATAGCACTCCTTGGCAGGTAAACATCAAATACTGCCACACATGAAATGCGATCGGCACAGCATAATAAGCCTGCGACAGATCGATTTTCGCCATAAACCACCCAAGCTTCAAACTCTGCACCACCTTTGGCAACGTGTCCACAGTACACTCACCAGCCTGCACAAACTCGTTCAAACATGTTTAATTCAAAATAATGCGGCATGAGCCATTGGGTTTTTCCACTGTGAAAATCGGCAACACAAAACCGACAGAGCCCCACTTAACTCTCTCTACAACAACCATCGCAACATCTCTGCTAATTTAGGCGTTATTCTCACATCTAGGGACTCAGTTGGGTCGGGGGAGGGGGGGGGGGGAGACGGCCCACATCATGCTACCGCTACACCACAACCACTATCAACCCCCACTTAACACCACAGACCACCTCGTACAAAGTACGGAGATTCAGTATTTTTGCTCGCACTTCTCTGCGGCATACAGTACTTACTCAATTGGTCAACCACGCCAATCGTTCACCTCTCCTGGCCTTCGTGCAAAACATCGTGCACGGAATCAAAACAAATCACCACCGGTTTCACCCTATCGTCACCATCACCACCTCGCAATAATAATTACGGTCAACAACACTAACATGCACCATGTGCGGCATGCTCCGTCAATAATTGATGCAACTACACATAATTCCCGTCTCAAAGGACCGTTTACGAAACGGTAATCCAAAAAAAAAAAAAAAAAAAATTTGTAAGCCTACTTACCCCACAACTGACAAAAACGCCGTTTTTCCCGCCATTTACGCAGCGCAGTACACGACCGACCTGGTTCCCTTGGTTTTTTCACTTTCACCATGATGGAGATCAATTCAAACGGACAGAAGGTGTGGAATGCTACGTAGGGTCAGGAGACGGTGGTGACAAAGAAGTCACGTGATGAGTGAAGCGGGAAAATTAGGGCGCTCGTGGCTAAGGACCTGAAGGAGGGTTAGTAACGAAGAGTGCCGCTGTGCAAGTGGCACTGCTGTCGGTAGCGTTTTCATGTAAAGTGAGACAGTTGTTGCGAGCTTTGACGGTACGGTGGGATTAGTATGCTGAGAATGAGGTTCGGCTCCGGGAGAGCTTTCGTTACCGGCGGAGCTTGGGGAAGTGCTGTTATCAGGGTGGCGCGGCAGTCAAAAGCGTTTTCGTTGAGAGCGAGGTTGTCAAAGCGTTTCTGGACGGAGAAAGGGATGATGAGCACCGTTGGTTCCAGGGAGAGCTTTCGTTGTAGGCGCAGGCAAAGGTCGCTTCGTAACCAATGGCGGTGAAGAAGGTCGTTCGTTCTTTCGTTACTGATGAAAGATGACAACGGGACGGGGGTTCGGCCTAGTGATTCCGAAGTAGGGGTGGATTTCCCTTTCGTTAACAGTTTGTCGTGGCCGGGAACAGCCTGCCGATCGGGGTGACAGGGGCTGTCGGTGCGGATGATGTCCAACTACCTTGAATGAACTGCAAAAGTTTGTCTTCAACACACGGGAAAATGTCCAGAGCCGTGGGTGGCATTGCCTTGTTAGGAAAGCGTACGAGAGATAGAGACGAGCTACTTGGTCGATCTTTGTACCGACGTGGGGTGACTTTCGTTCGAGGTGAAAGCCATCACAAGTGGATGGTGGTAGTTGGTATTAACGGGAGGATGGTCTTGTGGTTTTCGTAGGCGTGGGTAGGACGAGTAGATAATCGTAATGTTTCTGGAATCATTCAGTATACATAGAAAAGAGGGGGGGGGGGACTTGCCAGGAGGAACGACCGAGGGGAAAAAGTCGGCTGACTATGTGGTCAGGTCCAGTTCTGGTGAAAGGACGGAGGTAAAGGTGGTCTTGACCGGCTTCCTGATGAAGGGGGTGTCCTTGGCTGGCTGTGAGAGAAGGACCCTATGCTTGTGGTGGCGAGGTCGGAGAAGAGTAACACTGGTGAAAGGATGGAGTTAAATGACGCGATCTTTGCTTCCATGGGGGTGAAACATGGCGGACTTTGGATGTAGTGGCCGTTGGAAGAGGTGGGGACAAAGTTCCGGTGAGAGGACAGGCTGTGTGGTGTCAGCAGGTCTTCAGGGGCGAATTTTTTGATGAAAGGAGAATCATCGAGGTAGGTGGTGAAAGAAGAACAGGAACTGGCCAGCAGCCGAAGGTAGCAGGGGGGGGGGGGGAATCCCAATCTTGACGAAAGAACGGATGTCAGGTGGTGGATGCTTGGTCTTCAAGGACAGGAGGATCTGGATGAAAGGAGATCGGTCAGCGACTGGAGGTGGTAGCAGGGGGTTGCCAAGGCTAACAAAAGGACGGGCGTCAGGGTGGACTTTTGGTCTTCAAGGGTGAGAGGTTCTTGGTGAAAGGGGAACCCTCAGCAACTGGTGGATGTAGCCGGGGAGTCCCAATCTTGACGAAAGGCCGGACGTCAAGTGGTGGACGCTTGGCCTTCAAGGGTATGAGGTTCCTAGTGAAAGGAGATCCCTCGGCCACTGGATGAGAAATGCAGGGCGTCGGCGGCAGTAGTTCATCGTAGCCGGGAATGAAGAGGTCAACTTCAACTTGAAGAACGATGAAAGGCGACTCAGCAACCTGTTGGACAGAAGGGAGCGATAGCTGCGGCTGTAGTGGCGGCATGGCCGTGACATGTGGTTGGCAGTTCATTCTCTTGAAGAGAAGAGTTTAACGAAAGGAGGACCAAGAGCTGGCCGTGGGGCAGACTCGGCAGTGGTAGCAAATCACGGCGGTGAAAGGCCAGAGATTCCAGGTATGCCAAGTTGCTTGAGAGAAGAAACCTGACAAAAGGGAACTCAGCAGCAGGCCGTAGAACGTCAGCCGAATGGAAGGCGAAGTTTGGCGGGGTGAAGACGTGTGGGAAGAGTCCATCTGGGTGGCGGCACAGCCAAAGCGTGTCGGTGGTGAAAGCCAGGGCAGAACAAAAGGAGGGACGCCCCAGCCCATGCAGCAAGAGAGCAGGCACGAGGGGGATACGATCTGACGAAAGGAATCAGAAGAATTTAGAACGAGCGCAGTCAGAGACGGCAGCTTGAGACAAAGAGATGGCGAGCTCTCCGAGCCGCAATTCTTATATAGGGAGAGCTGCGCATGCGCGGTTGGGGATTCTGAGGCAGCCATTCAAGTCTCAAGCATCCAGGAGCATCGTTGAGACAACAATGTAAAAATTAACAGGTACTGAATTTTTACAGCATACAGAAACCTTAACACACAAAAATTAACCAAGCCCAGAACAGGTGCCAACCAGTTATAAGCTTTACACTTATGGTTATAATGCAGAACAAATAATATCAGTTAGCTCTCACCCACAAAGATCACTAGACAGATCATGTCGCCCTTGTTTGGGCTCGTCAGTAGAGAATACATTGTGGATGAGAGCTAGGCAACGCTTACTAAGGCAAATGACAAGAGCGAAACAAATATGGTTTCAGCAAGAAAGTTTCGTGCTTCGATAATTAACTTAAGAGTTAAAAATGACTTAAAGCTTTCATCGTGAAATTAGCAGAATTTGAAAGCTCAGGAAAAAATGAAAATGGTGTATTCGAATGTCACAATATGTCAATTTATGGTAAAGTTATCGAAAAAATCAGCACTTTACAATATTGAGGGGGTAAAAAAAAGGGTTGACCTGCACATGCCCGAGAAACAAAAGAACTTACTTTTCATGGGCATACAGTTTTTTTAATCTCTCCACAAAACTTTTCTCAAGTCAGATCAACTTGGATCGAGTTCTTGAACATAATTATTTTGATACAAATGATGTATGACTCGCATTCGCTTTGTACACCTTTGGACATAAAAATGATTGCAGTACTGTATCGAGGTT
>JAHWFP010258884.1:7716-33585 GCA_023313725.1 Lithobius niger | reverse complement strand
TCACCATAGCAATCGGCGCAGCATCGTTGCTTTAGGGCTGCGTCCAGCCACAGCCACCTACAGGAAAAGCCGGATCAGATCAAGACAAATTAGGCGCGTAAAATCAACCAGTGACGTAGAAGGAAGTGCAAGTATGCTAGGTGCTGCGATCTCTACACCAAGCGGCGAAATTTCAAACTAACCGACGAGGTTTCCAAGTTCTGTCAACCGATGACGCCATTTGGCAAACTTGTCGCGTCGGTATTTGTCGCGCCTTCTAGCGGAGCATTGTGGGAAGCAAAGATGATACGGTACGGCCTTTACTGTAGGTGGCTGTGGTCCAGCTCACCTAGTCTCTACATACGCGAACTTTTAGTCATTTATTAAATTGACGCAAGTTAATTTTAAACGAAGAGATTTGTTGAGGAGTTTAGAAAATTTTCAAAAAAGTGCATGAACGATAATATGTTACTAGTTTACTTCAAGTTTGTTTTTAATGTAGCCTAATATTATATTAGCAATTTTGCGAGGTTATGAACTCCCGTTGCATCTTGTTCAGTTTTGTGAAAACTCGGGTGCCCGGAAAAATCCGGGTTTTATATTTTTCAAACCCGAAAACCCGGGGGTTGGTATTTACGGCCGGGTTTGGAAACCCTATCTGGGGGATGTTCCCCTCATTTTTAGTTCTTTCGTACGATGGAACATTCTAACCTTACAACTTGACACTTTAAAGTAACCACCCCCAACTCCCCAATCCTCCCCAGGTGGGCCCCGAAAATTTACCATCCACAATTGATGAAATGACCTTTCAGCCTACCAAATACTTCGTTCTTCACATTGCCAAAAAAAAAAAAAGGTGCGTTTAATTACAACTCCAAAATTGGCAACCACGACACTGAACGACGTCACGAAAGATCTCGGCCTCCTTGTTGACGAAAAACTCAAATTCCATCAACATGTCAATCACGTGACCAGAGAAGCCTGAAGGACTTTCTTCGTGTAAAAGAAATTTTTTTTACCGACTGGGACCTCGAAACTACCAAAAAACTGTGTCTTGCTTTCATTAGACCTAAACTAGAGCAGTGTATTCAAGTATGGAGCCCCATTTATGAAATTGACATCCGTAAAATTGATTCTGTTCGAATGCTCATTACACGACATTTCCCCCAACTGCGGCGTCGTGAATATGAAGAACGTTGTCAACGTTTACAGCTTCCCACTGTCAGAAATCGTGGACTTAGAGGTAACCTCTCATGACCTATCTGATTTTGCATGGTAAAGTTGTCCCCCTGTCACTCCTTTTTTATTTTTTTTTAGTTCAGTCAAAACATTAACCTGAGAGACATAAAATTCAGAAAATCAAGAATTTGTTCTCTGGCAGGGCAATCCTGCTTCTTCTCCAGAACAATTAACGTTTGGAACACCTTACCTGCAACTATTGTTCCAGCACCCAATGTGACGCATTTCAAGGTTCTTTATGAGAAGCATTCTTTCTTTTAAATTTTCTTGATGAGTAACTTTGTTACAATTTTGCCGTTTTTTTATATAAGTTTGTAAGGGTTGCTATGGAATGGACGATTATTCTCAAGACACAATTCTCAATCCTAATTCACTTCTTACTGCACAGCTAGGGGACTATACACAATAGCATTACATATTAAGCTAATAGCAGAATTTGGCCTTCTGCTTAAACCTACGTAGGCTCCTGGAGGTCCAACCTTTCTGTCAGAGCTCCCACACCAACTGGCGAACGGCCGAGCTCGGGCTTATTATATGTATAGCAGCTCAAGCCCTAGCCGCGAAACCAGTGGATTACGGGTAAGCCAGTGCGATCCGGTTCTAACTGCCGCGAACAATAGGACACCCTCGCACCCGACTGTTGGGCGCTGTGCCAACTCCCGCGTGTATACGGCGGTTAGCAGCATGTGCACAACAGCTCTCTTAACGGCAAGGTGCACCAAGGAGCGCTGACTCCGTTGGTTGCGTGTTGCCGTCCATATAAGCCGGTTACAAGTTTTTCTTTTCTTTGGTGTATATCAACGAGAGCGTTTCTTTTGACAGTTACGAGTCCAAAAGTCTCATTTTCCTACACCAACTGGACAAAAACATACGGGGTGGGGAGAGGATAATTTTAAGACATCATGTATTATACGTGGCACGTTTTAACCTTTCTCAGGGTCTCCCAGAAGGCAACACATTCATGATAGGACAATCTAGGTGGCGAGAGCGTGGTACCCTATACATGGTGTTTGAAAAGTGTTAGTCATAAATCAAATAGTATCATGAGTATATAAAGAGTTCCGTACATAAAAAGTTTCGTACATAAAGTGTTCCGTACGTAAAGAGTTTCGTTCCTAGGGACCTTTGTGTACTCATGATAGTATGTAGTTCTAATCCGACAAACAAAAGGTACAGATCTCTAAACGATTCGTTTCCGAGATTTTCTGACCTCCATATTTGGGGTGATGAGTGACATTATCAGCCAACTTTCAGGGGCAGCAACATTTGAAAACATATCTGAAGCCAATTCTTTAGGTTTATAGCTTTCTTAGAAAAGGAAAGAAATGCTAAATGCATTTCTGTGACGGACTGTTTCCGGGCGTACGTGTTCCGGGTGAACACATTTTGTTACGGGTTAGCTAGCCGCCTCTGATGGCTGGCAATCTCATGCGTCTGCTGAAATGGAGGTTCATAAATCGAAGAAACGAGTCGTTTCCGGTCCCATGTTTATAGGGACCTTTTTATTTGTTTTGATGAGTTCACATCATTCAGTTTATGACGAAACCTTTCAAGATACCGTGTGCAAGGTGTGACAGATAACGTGGTCAGGTGTTTATCACCAGAAGTAATGGCATTAGATTAATGCCATAAAATCACCAAATCACCAAATCATGAGTGTAGGATCGTTTTGTGACTATTTTTATTTTGAACAAGGTTTGCGCGAAATCAATGCTCATTTCCATTTGTTAAGTCCTGAAATACACCATTGCCGCTCCCTCCTTTTCCCCCTTCCCTCCCCCCCCCCCCCCCCCACACACACATACGCTTTTCTGTACAATTCTTAAAGTAGTAGCCTCACATACCAGAGTTGGAGAGCGACTTTTTTTCTGACCCAGTATTACCTGAAATATGGCAGACGGTGACTTGAATTACCAGGTGATCCTGCTTGACCAGGCGGAAAAAAAAAACACTGGTAGCCTTTTTAGTCGAAATTTACAAACCTATCCAGACTAAAACGCCAAGCGTAAAAATTAACTCTCAGTAAAGTTAAGCTGATCGAACGGCTTATTTAACTAGTTGCAGGAATTATTGATGAAGAAACTGGGGAAAAAAAGTTGGTACAGCGACTACCTTGTCGTAATCGGTCTTCTGTACAGTTCTGCCACTACCAATGGTAAGGTACACACCTCTATCACGCATTGCAACAGCTCTGTATTATATAATCTAAAAGCAATAACCATCACAATTGCCAATTAAAAATCGGTTAGCTTTTAAGCCTATTTAACACTTTAGGAGTAATTGTCAACCTTTAGGCCTAATTTTTACCTGCAACTTTAATTTCGTAGGTAGCAGCTAATGGAGATTTGGATTGTACAGTAAGCCTATTCATTTTTGCAACACGGTGGGTCTCTGGGCACAAGGTTGCAGTGTTACAACGTAACGCGCAACGTAGCACACATAGATCAGTGGTACCAGGGAAGTGCTGGGAGAGACGCTGTTGATGAAGCCAGCAGAGACTCGTAGTAAACTTGACGTTGCCGTGGTAACGTCATTTTAGGCAAATTTTCATTTTTTAGGCCTAATTTTTTTACTGCATTTTTTATTTCGTAAGTAGCGTATAGGTCTAATGGAGATTTTGGTTCTACGGTAAGCCTATTCATTCATGCAACAATGCGACGAGACTATTTTAAACGAAGCTAAAATCCTTTTGCTTTTACGGCTGCGTGTTATCGTTAGGATTTCAATTCGACGATCAAAATATTATTTAATTTAGTTGCTTCGAAGAAGTCTATTAGCTGTAAGGAAGTAACGATGTTTTAATTTGTCATGTTATTTAACTAGCCTTTGACACTGAATCTAACGTTGTAAACCGTAGTCGTCTCTATCTGGTATCGTTGCGAAGTTGAAAAAAGCGACGGACGGACAAGTCGTTGCAATAGTCTTCTCAGCCAGTACGGCTGTACAGAAGACTAAAACACAAGAAACAATATATGCTCAATGCACTGTTTTTTTTAAAGGTACTAGTCATATCGTTGGCTCCGCTCACTCTACTGGCATCGATCCAGGCTTTAACAGTTTATTCCACCCAGAGAGCATCACAAAATCGATGTACTGATTACTATGACACAAGTCAACTGCGGTTATTGCTCAATAAAGAAAGATTGCATAACTGCGGCTATTTTCTTGTCAGCAAGCTGTACAATAATGTACCAAACAACTTAAAAGAAATTGTTGAGATTCACCCATTCCAAAAATTCTTGTTTAAATGGCTAGTGGGCCTTAGTATTAACTCTATATAAGTTATTCAAGATTTCAAGCTAAACTTTATATTTCGCAATAAGTATGTCTTACCTTGTCAATCCATTAAGTTCCCATGCACATTATTTCATAATTCGTTTTGTGTTTACAGTGTAATAGTTTTATTATTACTTATACTCGTAAAGTTTTGCAGCGACATCTTCTTTTTGTACAATGTTTTATACTTTCTTGTATGGTACCGTACATGCCGAACTCATGTCAGCTCTTGTGGGGTGTGGGCACAAACTGTACTGTTACACTGTTATTGTTTATTGTAATAAACTTGCTTATAGTGTCCGCGGTCTATCTTGAGTACTCCGCAGAACGAAGACAGATAATCGATTGTACGTTGTTAGTAGCAGAGTGCCTTGTTGATATCCAAGATGGTTACAAAAACAACGGCAGCCGTCGATTAAAGCCACCCCATCCAGGAAGATGTAGCCGCTCACAAAGTATTTGCAGGACTCAAGATACACCGCGCACACGATACTTACTTACTTACTAAATTCGTTTATCACATTCCTTAATACCTGCAGTTCATATACAGTAAAAACCGTTTGTTTTTCGTTGAAAAGGGTTACTATGCATTTGCTCGCTCAATCCGCGCACTTCCGTGCTTCAGAAGCGCGAATGTTTAACCACCTTTTAAAAACGTACAGCCGGTTGAAGCCAATCAATTATGAGATAGTCATTTTGATGATACTAAAACGTATGATGCAAAATACGTCGTCGTTTCAGGTGTTGTTTTTTTTTTACATAATTTTTTTTTTTGCAAAACCAAGTTTCTTTCTGATTAGTTCGCCTGAACAGAAATATCGAACTCTTGACGTCATGAAACTGTTTTCAGAGCAGCTTTCCGTGTATTTGAGGGTCGTCAAGTTACAGTAATGAAAATGATCCTATTCGAAACGTAATTGAATTGTCTGTCATTTGGCAATAGTAATAATAAACAATTTGTTACGTGAGGAAAAGGTCTCGAAGGATCACGCGGATCGCTGACTGCCAGCGTATAAAATTATAGGACATAACTGTTTGTATGAAAGGAATGGAGGCATTCAAGTATTACGTCATGACGAAGGGGGGAGGGGAGGGGGGTTTGCCTACTGGTGACGATTGCTGACGAGGGGGGGGGGGGTTGGGGTGGCCAGTTGATGACGTAAGTACCGTTATCCCAGTAAACGGGGTGGAAATACGCAAAAATAAAACAATGAAACGGTTCTCAGAAAAAAACTGTAGATGTACAGGAAAAACACCCCCCAATGGGGGGGGGGGGGGGGTCAAAATCAGGTTAACTGGGGTGAGGGGCGGCGCCTGCCCCCCCACCCCGCCGTGAAAATGGCCAATTTCTCGATGACGTAATACTTGTATGTCCCCATTGGGAACGGTATGACGTCAAAGTAATCAACTGTTTAAACAGGAAAAGTAATGCAAGATAATAAAACAGGAAAGCTTACGCATACATATAAATAAAAATACAAAAATAGCATGGCCATAGGAAAGTTGAAATAGCGTCTCACGCAACTGCCTTGCCACCAAGCTTAGACCTGCCAGGGATATGCAGGTTCTGGATGGCATCTCTAGACGAGGGATAATGAAAGGCTGGATGGCCATTTGTCCCGTAACAATGTGATGAAAAATAAATGTAAAAGAATTTTTTAAAAAAGTATGAAACATCTATGTGAGTAGATGGTCGCAATTTTAGAAATGAGTAGTCACTCCAAGTAGAGAGTTTCATACAGAGAGTTAATCATAATTTAAAAGATTAAACACAAAATTGTGACCTCTTTGGAAAGCGAGTCAAGTGGCTATAGTGTTTAACAACCGCCTAAACACATTCACGGACGGTGCCAAACCCGTCTGGCCGGACAGCGAATTCCAAGAGGGGACACCCCCCCCCCCCGGGTGGAAATCGGGGAAGGGTTTTTTGGGGGGGCAAGCGGGTCGCGCCGCGAAAAGGGGATTCCAAGGGGGGACCCCCCCCCCCCCTGCTTGAAATACGTCAAAGTACTTTTCGATGGCACTCGAGTCTCGCAACGAAAGTGAGGCGTTTGTAGGGATGTTCACGGGTCCGTGTTGCTGGGGTAAGTTCGAAATGCGGTAGCTGAATGGGCAGAAAACCCCGAAGAATTTCAAAAGTCAGAATAAGTTCAGCTGCCATAAGTTGATGGAGCTCCGAAGAGTCCAGCCCAGTGGCGTTAGACGCAAATGGTATGGTGAAGAGTAGAGACACAAACATAACGGAAAGCCAAATGGGCTCGAAAAATGGTCAATAAATTACAGATGCATTAACCTATTTACGTAGCCGTTTGGGCTTAAATGTCAGATTGCCCGAACAAGAATTGAACCCACGACCTTTGAGACCAAAGGCCGAAGTTCTTGCCGCTCAACCATACACTGACACGGCCAAGTGCCTGCAGGCCATGTCAGTATGGCTGAGCGCGGTAGGACTTTGACCTTTGGGCTCAAGGGTCGTGGGTTCAATTCCTGATCAGGCAGTCTGACATTTAAGTCCATAACGCAGCGTAAATAGGTTTGTTTGCATCTGTATTTATTGAATAACGATACAAACACGCACCCACGTTAATCGTACGTTTTTCATACGCTGTAACACGCTATTTATGAATAGCAGGGCGCACCTTGTTTGAACGCACACGATGCACCTTGCAGTTACATAGGCTGCTAGGCGTTCTGTCAACTTCTGTCTACATCGGAACTTGGCCGAACGCCAACAGCCGGGAACGAGGCTACTCTATTGTTCAATCCAGTTAGAGTCGGCTTCTACCTGTTAGCAGTTACGCAACGTAATGCCTCAGGCTACTTCTATTGTTCAGCCCCGCGTATAAATACGAGGGCCTGGACCATAGGAAGCCACTTGGTGTGGGGCAGACAACTCGAAAGGTGGTCTCCCTGGACTCAGCTCAGGATAAGACCAAAACCCTAAACTTGTGTTTTATGCCTAATATGTGTTCTCAGTGCATAGTCCCCTAGCTATGCAGTAAGGAGTAAATTGGCTTTAAGTTTATTCTTGACTTCAATCGTCTATGCCCTGAGTACGTCACAACGCAGATTTTTCGTTTCGGCGAAACCCCTTTCAATAGTTTTAACTAAATCCACGTTCTTCATTTTAATCTGTGACTTTTTGGCCGAGTGAGCAAAGTCAACGAGGCGCCATTTTAACTCTAGTGACGCTTGGCACTCGATCTGTTTGGCACTTCAACTTGTTTGCCTGTTTGTTTCACAGTTATGGCCAAACGCATGAACAGATTAGAATGAAATCTGGTAGCAGTATTCTTTGCAATAAGGCTGAACGACGTATGTACATACCTGCTTTTACACCAGTCGCTAAAAACGCAAAATGGCGTCAAAAAAAAAAGTTTGCAAAAGGAATTAAAACGGACAAGGGAATTAAAACTTCTTTGGTTGGGGGTGAACGAGGTGGTACGCGGGCACATAGGCAACAGATAATTAGGAACCAGACACATACTCCACCCGAATTTAGACACTGGAGACAAATAGGCTCTCGGACAAATAGGCACTCAAGACATGTAGATACGGGACGAATAGGCTCAGAGTTTTAAATTTATTTTTAGTTTAGATGGATTGCCCCCAAATTGGGGGGTGGAGGGGTGGGGGGCGGAAGTCTGCTGAAGATTTGTTGGCATCTCTATTGCACTAGCATCTCTGATGTTATATGACAGCCGTAGCGGGCGCTGCAGCACAAGCGAAGCAGCGTAATTTGGAACATTAATTTGCCACAAAAACTTTCAAACAAAATGCGAAAATCCCCCCCCCCCCCAACGATCCCACACAATTCAGTGTCCCAGATTTAAAACAAGCAATACAGAATTTGAGTGTAGTCCATCCCAAATTTTAAAAAATTGTTGTCTTTGTGTCGGGGGGAGTGGGGGTGCCTATTTGTCCGAGTACTTATTTGTCTAGTGCCTAAATTGGGGTACCTATGTGTCCGGTGCCGACGTGTCCTACGTTCAAACGAGGTCTACTATATACAGAACTATACAAGAGTTATGGTCACTGTGTTACCCTGTCAGTTTGAATAACATGGTCGCCGGGTGTGATCCGAAATTTCGTGCGTCAAGTGCTCCGACTCAGCGAACCCTTCCGAAAACTTGAAGCAAATGACCGGATGACCTGATGCAAGCATGGCTCGGCCAAGCAGATATCGCCAGACAGTGAACGAACGTCCTGTGTTCTTTCTTTCTTCATTTTCGTCTTCCTTCTCCCTCAATAAAGAGTGAGACAAGCCCACTTCCTCCTCAAATACCAAGGGTTGCCCGCGCCCGCGCTTCCTTACAGCGCCCAGCATCAAATCGATCGGGCGACAACCAGAATGGAACCCGCGACAAAGCTCCCCCGTCCCCCTTTCCTTTTATCACGCCCTCAGGGCCATCCGCCCCCCAGAGGGGAGAGGAAAGCCCCGACAAATTCACCCGTCCATCATGGACGGATTGGTGTCAAAATGAAAGCTTTGCTTCCAATTTGCACTTCCGGACATGCTCATTTGTGCTTAAGGGTCTGGCCTATGGTAACGGTACAAAGCAACAGGTTGTGTTGTGATTTGATGTATGTTTCCTAAATCCTTAAATATCTTCAGATTTCGCTAATGAATTTTTTTGTGGGAAATGTTAAATTAAAAAGACACATCATTCCCGCTCGTGTATTGTTTTGCAACATTCTTTGCGTTCCATTTCTTTGCAAATGTAGCAAAACAGTCCCGTGGAAAATAAAAACAGCAAAATAAAAGCACCTGCAACGTTCACACATGTTTTAACTAATGTCGCAAAACAGAAGACATGCAGGAAAGCCAACATGGAGGCATGCACTGTATTGCATATTGATTTTTGAACACCGTCAGATATTGTACTGAATTCTGTGTACGGATTAATCGTTCCTGGTGGACGCCATTGTTTGTGCAAACGCGCGTCTTGTTTGTGCAGCTTCCGCGTTACTTTCCATTGTTTAAACAGAGCAACGTTGCATTGTTTATTTTGCAATGATGCAAGGTGTGTAGGTGTAATGGGCCATCTTCGGCGGGGTTGAGGGGGCTGAATGTGTAGTTATGGTTAAGGTTAAGCTAGCATAAGTTAGAATGGGGCGAGCGTATAGAGCAGTGACACGACGTAGTATTATTGTATATAACTCTATGCTGGAGCCTTAATGGGTTAGCTGCAAGGGGCACTGCAGAGAGAAACAGAAAGGCGTCATACTGAAGCCGATGCTGTGAAGAGTGATTTCTTAGACCTAAAACGCGCGATTTTTGTTGTTGGAGAAAACAACGTTATTTTAAGCCTAAGAAATCCGCTCTTCCGTTGTTTTTCCCTCCATTTTTATGTAGTGCACCTTGTAGTTATGCCCTCCAAAACCCATACTGGTGCCAATCTGGTGCCAATATGGCGGCAAATGTCACTGCTCTATAGGTGTATGAACCTTTTGGGCTCAATAAACTAATCAGTCAATCAATGCAAGCACGCACGCAAGTCTTTCCTCATTGTTGTACTATTAGTAAAAAAAAAAATTCTGCTTTTTACAGTGGGGTACATGGTGTGTCGAGGTTAGGCTAAGTTACTTTGTTAGTAGAGTAGACTGAACGCATGGCTTGGTGGCCCGTTGGCTCCATAAAGAATCAATCAATCAATAAAAATTCGAGTATTGACGTTTCTATTGGGCAGTGACACAACGTAGTATTATTGTTTTTCCGAGATATGTTCCTGGTCACATTGAAAAACTACAAGTTCATACCAAATATACACTGTTTAATAATTTTCGGCAGACAATTGCTGTCTTGCTCACATAAAAATGAAAAAACACTGAGATAAACATGCCTAAGCAACACAGCTACGGACATCAGCATCCGCCATCTTGGAACAACTATTACATATAGCTCTATGCTGGAGCCTTAATGGGTTAACTGCAAGGTGCACTGCAGAGAGAAACAGAAGGGCGTCATACTGAAGCCGATGCTGTGAAGAGTGATTTCTTAGACCTAAAACGCGCAATTTTGTTGTTGGAGAAAACAACGTTATTTTTAGCCTAAGAAATCCACTCTCCCGTTGTTTTTCCCCTCCATTTTTATTTAGTGCACCTTGCAGTTATGCCCTCTAAAAGTCATATGGGTGCCAATATGGCGGCAAATGTCACTGCTCTATAATGCTTAACTTACTTACTTTATTGATACAGAGCATACCGACCACTTACACCATGCTATCAATCTTCAGGCCGGGAGCAGACCGACCACGAAACACCCGTCGATCGCAGTCGCAATTTTTGGAGGTTGTGGCGTATTTGTGGCATAAAAATCGCAATCGGTGGAAAGTCAGGTAAAAACCATGGGAATGCACTTGAGGCCCTTGCACGCTGTGGCGCGCTTCTGCATGCGTCTGTTGCTTGCCCGCAAACAAATCGCCTGCAAGTGCCTGCTCCTCGGCACTTCTGGCGTCACATTGCGACTTCAGTGCTACACAACCTGTTGAGTGATCGGTCGGCTCGTTAAGCTAAGTGCCTCAGCTGGCATTGTTTGCAATGCCTGTTCTCGAATGGGGTCAGAATCGTCGGAAAGCGCGGTGAAATTCGGCCGTTTGTCGACGTCTGAAAATTGCCCCACGACAGTGATCGTATCCCGGTCTAAGTGGCAGTCCATAGCTTCCAACAAATTGAAAAGACAATGGGATCATCAAATCTCATCAAATGAATTGCCACTGCAACAGCCGATATGCACGACCGAGAATCTGTCATCGATTCAGACGCGCTAGTGGTGTCGTTTCTGCAGCGATTGCTACGCGTTTTGCGGTCCGTCTGTAACCGCCCTTAGGGCCCATTTATAATATTGATTTCGACGCGTACGCGTGACGCGCGGCGCGTGAAACTAGAGTTTTTCCCATGCTCGACGCTTTAAGCGCGACCATTTACAATATTGTAGAGCAGGTGGGCCAACGCGCGCGTTTTGCTATTTTCAAGCGTCACGCGAATATCTGCTGGATCTTGATCGGTGAGCGCCGAGCGACGCTCGCACGCCTTATAGTTGTTGCGTGCTGGGAT
This sequence comes from Lithobius niger, assembly GCA_023313725.1. Classification (NCBI taxonomy): domain Eukaryota; kingdom Metazoa; phylum Arthropoda; class Chilopoda; order Lithobiomorpha; family Lithobiidae; genus Lithobius; species Lithobius niger. The sequence continues at coordinate 22,035 of JAHWFP010258884.1, read as the reverse complement.
AGGAAAATGGCGGCATCAACAGATTCCATCGGCGCCACAAGAAAGGAAAACGTGGTGTGCTAAACGGTTGAATGCTCAAAATAAACGGCCAGCTATCTTAATTACAGTGACCTTGACCCGTATGGCATCGAATCTTGGTGCTATAGAAGAGGGAAGTTGTGAAACAGCATAGTTTCACACAACTTCCGGAGTAGCGGAAGTACGCGGAAGTCCGGAGTACGCGCCTGCTCACGCGTTTGATTTGTAAATGAAAGAGCGTTTGCTTTAGCGTGACGATGTCACGAGCGGGCCAAGCAGACTGTCCACGCGCACTGCTTTGCTCATGAACTGGCGTACGCGTCGAGCGTCGAGCACCACGCTCACGCACAAGCGTTTATATTGTAAACGCAGCCTTAGACTTTTGCTTGGGGCGTGAAGCGAGCCCTCCACCCCCAAGCATTTTCGGCCCTGAGAATGAGTACGTTTGTTTGTATATGAAAAATTCCGTGTACTCAGATACATGAAAAGAAACGAAGCTGTAAAATCAAAGAGAACAAGTAATGCCCTCTGAGTCCTCTTTTCACTCTCCGACCTAATCAATTCCTTTAGGCAAATAGAAATAGGCTATAGACTTTACACCGCTCAGCTACGACCATCACCAATAAATTCAACATAAAAACTGCGCAACTCTTTAAAAGCAAACAACAAACCGAATTTTTTTTGCTGCCGTAGACATTACATTGTTTTTACCACGGAAAACGTAAAAAAATAAGTCACAAGGCAAAGGTTTACCGACGCAAACATCCAGCATATTGTACCTTGTAGAATGTATCTTGTATAGTTGTCGCAAAACCAGCCTATAGAGCACCGTCATATCGCTGTCCGTTGCTCATGGCAACCGAACAACGCGTGCCGCCATCTTTAGTAGTGGTGGGGTAAATAATCGCGTATGAAGCAAGCAGACGGCGGTACCTAGTTTAGGGCGCGTTTACGCAAAGAGGCCCACTCGCTCGCCGAAAGCTATTTGCTAGTCAACCGTCATTTGTTTATGATTAGTTTCCCGTTGCTACTAAATGAATGCGGTAGTAGATAACAAATTGTATGTATTATAAATAACAACACGGATAAAGAACAAAGTGCTACAGTGATTTTAAACTTTGCTACAAGATTGTTGTCATTTCACGCTTTCACGCTATTCTCCCTCAAAGTACAGCTTCTAGCAATGATCAAACGTCGGTAGAATAAATAGCTTCTCGCAGCGAGAATTCAAAATCCAACATGGGGTCCATTTCGTGGCTATCGAATCGAAGACAAACCATCGAATGCCGGCATACAAAAAACATTTCGTTATCTTTTACTGCAGTAAAAATTGTTTTCTTGTTGTCATAAATCGACGCTCAAATGTTGCAATCATCGTACTCCGTGTCACGAGGCACGAGGAGACGATTTGCGTCTGCGTCGTTGCCTTGGTTACTAATACGCATAGACAACTCGAAAGCCGCATACTCCGGTAAAGGCGAGAAGCAGCCATCATATTTAGTATTGATCAAGTAAAAGCTAGTGAGCGAGAAAACTGTCGTTGCATAAACGAGCCCTTAGCCATGGAGGAAGGAATTCGCTGGAATTCGCTAGAATTCGCTGGAAATCTAAACAAGGACGAACCCTCTACTCCTCTTTTGTTGCCGCAAACAGAAATCCGACAATCGTTAACCATCTTGATGGATAAACATGACACCAGCGCTGATGGCACGAAACAAGCCAAAATAACAAAATGGCGGAAAGCCACGCCGTCTTCCCCACCAAGCGTTCCCCACCAATCTAGGCAGATGTCGGGCTCCACGGCTGCATGATGACAGTACCGCAGCAAAGTGTGACGTCACAGGTCACTGCTCTATAGTGCTGACTGTTTGCTTGGTGAAAAACCTTGTAACTCGCTTTAAATTGGTTGCCAAGTTAATTCTTCCCCTTACCTTCCTAGACAGACCAAATTAACGATTTTGTGTTCTTTATGTTTTTATTTATTTATTTTTTTTATTTTAGCAGAGGAATAATTTTTCTATAACAGAATTGTAATATATATTTTTTTCTTTTTTGTTTTAGGTAAGGTTCTACTGCGTTTTTGCCGTCGCATTTTCTGTAAGTAGCAATTACATCAACACTAGAAAATAATAAACTAAGAAGCGTTTTTCTCATTAGAAGAAAAAAAAAAGAACTCGTTTGAAGTTTAAGGTATATAAGGTTTAACTAAACCGAAGTCATATACAATGGAATTTTAATAAAAAAATGGGATTTTCGTCCAGGAAAAGTGCTGCATTAATGCTTGTGTGACTAAGAAGTGTTCAAAATTCAGTATTCGCTACTGTACCTTTAAATCCACCCAAAACCAAAACTGGTATAAGATATAAGCTGCCAAGTTTCCAAAACGGGTCGGCCTTTGAAAGTAGTGATATCATTCAACCAAGGAAAGGCCACCAAGGTTAATCCTATTAGCCCAGTTAATCGCACCTATACTAATAGTTCGAAAATTAAATGAAAACTAGAAGATTGCGGCTAGCGGTAGCAATCTTCCAAGTTTTCATTTAACGGCCAAAGTATAATTCGGTGCGATTAACTTTGCTAATAGGATTAACCTTGGCGGCCTTTCCCTGGTTCAATGATATCACTACTTTCAAAGGCTGCGGTTGCTGGCGGCTTCTCTTATACCAGTTTTGGTTTTGGGTGGATATCAAACCTTTCAAAGGCCTGTGATTACAAGGAATCGTCACCTCCACCTTTTTGGTCTGGAGGTATTTTATGTGTATACATTTTCTCATTCAAAATGCCGTATTAATAATCATACAAAAATTGATGTAAATAAAAAAGAGCGTGTGGCAATATCTGTCGAGGCAGTATAGTAGTGATTTGGTGCTGTCCTGGTTTCGCCAGGTCGAATCCGAATCACGCCACTCGAATAAAACGTGATAAAATGCTTACAGTTGGCTTAGGCTACATTTATTTTCTAGTGAATAATTTTAGTTGCTTGTAGATTCAACATCGGACCTTGTATGAGAACCTAGCCTCGCGTAAGCTCCAATGTTTAGCTCCAAAAAAATAAAACGTGCCTGGTGCATCTAGAAACGGATATGGTAACTAATAGACGCAGCGTGTGGGTCATTGTCCGAAAGTAAAATTGAACTGCAGATTCAGGAATCTAGTGCAATTGTACGCTCAACTTTCAACGCTTATATTTCAGCTTATTTTGGGTGGTATGCCACAGGGATCTGTGCTGTCACCTTTTTTGTTCTCCCCTTTTTGTACTTGATATCCCGGAACGGAAACGTAGAAAGCTAGCTAAGTTAATTACATTAAATTAATGTCGGAAGAAAGCAAGCTTATATAACCGGTTCCCAACAAAATAGGCAACAAATACATTTTAACAGTGAAACAGGTCGTATTGACTCTTCCAACTACTGGTTGAAGGTGCTTTCACAAGTTGTTCTGGGAATGCATACCAGGAATTATAGTGTCCGCGGCCTATCTTGAGTTCTCCACAGAACGAACACAGATAATCGATTGTACGTTTTTGGTAGCAGAGTGCCTTGTTCATATACAAGATGGTTACAAAATCAATGGCGGCCGTCGATTAAAGCAGCCCCCTCCAGAAAGACGTAGCCGCTCATAAAATACTTACAGGACTCAAGATACTCCGCGCACACAATAATGGCTCTCTCAGTAAGGCAAGATTGTCCAACAAAGCTGCGGACTCAGGGTTTTTATCAATTTCGTGCTGTTTCCTCTGGTTTAAATGACAGTGAAACGTTGAAAAAACTGGTTGACAGGTAAAAGTCATTTCGCCAGAGAGACTTCGACGGAGCTTGATTAGTTCCCTTCTTAAATCGCCTACCGACAAAGGCTGTCAGATCAAGCCTTTTCAAACGTTCTTGATAAGGTAACCCCTTGAGCAAACTCTGGTGACGGCTCGTTGAACCTGTTCCAGGGTAATTAATATCACTAATGTGATGGGGTGACCGGGCGTGCACGCAGTATTCAAGCTGTATTAGCCGATGACGTGAATTTAGGGACCACTCTGAATTTCCCAGATAGGACGGAGTTAAAAAAAAAACAGTGGGGGGAGGGAGAAGGCTACAAATTTGTTCACTAGCCGTCAAGGAGGAGTCAGAATTTTTCAGAGGCTTCAAAAGCGGAGGGGGGAGGGGGATAATTTTTCAATAATTTTTGGTAATTCACGTTCTCCAATACCCAAAATTGCTCTTTTCAGAATCATCTTGGGAAAACTTCCTCAGCAACACGAAACTGCTTGAGCTTTCGGAGCTAACCCGAGGAATTACGTTAATAATACAATTTGAAAATGTCTGTTTATTATGATGAGAGGTATTTTCCCAATCAGGTGTATGTATTCCTTGTTCAAATATATGCAACATGTGGCTTATTAATTTTAACTAGTTTTTAACAGAACCTAATGGTGAAAACGGTTTATATCTGTGTGATGTTCCGGAATTGAAAAAAAGGCGACGGGCGGAAGAAGTTGCTAGTCTTCTCATTCGTTTCGGCTGTACAGAAAACTAAAAACGTAATTTAACGCAAGTTTACCAATTCGACCACAGATATATAGTTCCACAGCTACGGCCTTTCTGCAAGATTGGCGATTTTTCGGACAAATATTCTCAAATCTCGCAACAATTTCCCCGTCGCCACAATCTTTTCACTCGGATACGACCGCACCAAGGCCACACGGCTTTATTCAACAAGATTATTTTCAGTGGTACGCATTCTCGCGTCACGTTTCTTTTCAAACTAATGTTGAACTTCGAATTGTCGTTTAACATTTCATGTAAAAACATTCAGTCTTGTCACGTGGTTTGTTGACGAATGGCGATTCCCCTTCCATTCTAACATCACAATTTTCTGATTCCACACTTCTAACGCGTTTTCCCAACGCCCACAGCCCAAAGGGGTTGTCTTCTGACCTCAAATAACTACAGAATTTCCCAAGAATTTCCCTCATCATGCCCAGATATTATTGATTGATCACTTTGTACGAAAACTTGAATAACCAAGCCAAAATTCAACCAGCGGCGTCAAGACAGGTGAGCGATTAAACACCAAGGAATGTGGACCACCACTTTCCGGTATAGGATTTAATTTAGTAAATAATCTCCCGACCTGCTGCTTGCGTGAATGTCTAGATTCGTTCTTCGGAAAACTCCGAAGCACCCCTCGTTTTAGAATGTCTAGCTAAATAAAGATTTTGAAAATGGAAGCACTGGAACGAAGTATGTTGAAAAAGAGACGCACACAGTCAACGCAATCCGACGCTTCGACTCAAGCTCAGTATCAACGGAAAAACACAATACACTTAAAATTGCGTATAGAGCAGTGACATTTGCCGCCATATTGGCACCAGATTGGCACCAGTATGGGTTTTGGAGGGCATAACTACAAGGTGCACTACATAAAAATGGAGGGAAAAACAACGGAAGAGCGGATTGCTTAGGCTTAAAATAACGTTGTTTTCTCCAACAACAAAAATCGCGCGTTTTAGGTCTAAGAAATCACTCTTCACAGCATCGGCTTCAGTAGGACGCCCTTCTGTTTCTCTCTGCAGTGCCCCTTGCAGCTAACCCATTAAGGCTCCAGCATAGAGTTATATACAATAATACTTACGTCGTGTCACTGCTCTACAGGAGCAAACAGACAGCCAATGCAGACAAGGCTGCCTAAGTCAAAACATCAATTCGAACGATTTAAAAAAAAAGTGACGTAAAAAAATTCTTTCTTTTTTTAAACTAGCAGGAAAGCACAAGAAGACGTGACGATTATTGAGTGCGGTCAGGGTTTTATTAACTCCTTCCTGGTGGCGAGGGTGTCGTTATTTCATCGGTAGTCTGGTGTTGAAATTTGGTAACAGACTGGAGTGCTAAGTGGAGTGCTAACTACTCTTTAAATTTGCTGTTATTAGGGAGCAGATGATTGTGAACATGTGGGTCGTGCAAAGCGATGCTAAATAATGCTAAATATTGAGGGTTTTCTAAAATTCACCGTACAGCTGAGCTCTGCTGCCACAGCTCATCAAAGTTATTCTTTAACATACCTTGACTTTGCCAGTCTCTCAGCTTGACGTCACTGCTAAAGCATCGGACTCATCGTCTCTTTGAGGTGGTTTTTCCGCTGAACCGCCAACTAAAGATGGCAGACCTGCACCTTTTATTCGCTAGTATTGTTTATATAAACATAATTAACAGGTTGACACGATTGTCGCGTCACACAGAGGGTCCCCACCAAGCTAAAAGTAGAAAAGGTCACGCGCCACCATTAATAAAGTTTATATTAGTCGGTATTGAACTTAAAAACTGCTTAGCAACATCCTGTACAACGCTAGTGTAAAGCAAGCGTGATGGTTGGAACATAATGGTAACCATACGTTTTTTCAACCAGGGCTCTACTACAGTGCCAGCCGGACCTTTGATGAAAAATAGCATACGCTACTGGGTAGGACACTATGGCCGTCGAAAGCGCCGCTGATGCGATTAATTTGTCTAGTTTCCGCTTTCGGTCAACAGAGAGCGACACCTTCAGTACAAACGAATGCCGCCGCTCCTCCTGAAACACTTTCCGGATAAACGAACATGTCGCTATTTGCTGAAGAGCTATGTGCACGTGGAGAAATTTATTAGCTTTGTGGCAAAACGCTATATACAGAAATTTATTTATTTGTACGTGTAAGCTATTTTCCGGGCGATTACTGGGATTAAGTGAGTGAATAACTAAGCCTCTTTCTCATTTGCCGCTATTTGGCAGTAGATGGCGGGACTCTACGTAGACAAATTCACCGATGCTATTTGCTTCGCCAATTCCCGAACAGACCTCGAAGAAATGAAAATGGGCCACTCGTGGCGGCCATTTTGTCTAACCCCCTAATATGGTTGTTGGTCGGACCGGATGGTTTACTAGCCATGTTTCAACAATTTTTTCGTGACAGTGGCCGCCATTTTTCTCACCGATGCATCCCATCCAGCAAGTACGTTCCGAAACAACGGACGCGTGACGTCACTATTGATAGAAGTGCTCGCTTTGGGTTTATTCGGTCGTTGAGAAGCTAGATAAATTTAGGAAAATTATCCATACGCCTTCTCACCAACATTATCAAAATACACAGGTTTCACGTGCACAACATTTGTGTGTAAGCATGAGTAAAACGTGGCCCAAGGCAAGTAAGCCAACCCCCGCCGTCAAGGACGTCCCTACATTGGGGCTCTTAGGGTCCCCTTTAGTAGAAAACATCATGAAGAAAATCCATAAAAACACAACCAAAAACCTTTAAACAAAGGCGCTTTAAAGGCTCTTCGAGAATCAGTAACACGTATTAGGTAAAGTGAGGCACGTTCCCAAAAAAAAGCCCCCTCCCCCCAAAAAGTCCTCAAAAATGTAAAGAAATTTTCTCAGTTCATGTTTAATCCTAGATACAATTTTTTTTTAAAGTAGGAAAAATTTCTCACATATCTGTTGTAATTAAACGCCGTCTAACGGCACAGACGTACATAACACAAATTCTCTCGAACGTAACGCAATTCAACACAGACGCTAGTTTTATCACTGCTGCCCCAGCGCAGAGCCGATCGAACTCGCCCGCCGGTCCCATGAGCCACGCAGCGAAGCAATAAGCCACCTGTTGCCATAGCGATCGGTTCCTGCCTCCGGCGAGCTTATCTTTCTCGCGGCCTTTCTCAGTTCGTTGAAAACTTCGGGGCAACCAACCAACCTAAACGGGAGACGCCAACATTTAAAACGGGATAAACACGTGGTGAATGCCGAAGCAGCCGCCTCTTCCTTCCACCCCCCTCTAATTTATTTTGAATTTGTTCTATTCTATTTTAAATCTTTTTAAATAATAAAAACATCGTAATTAGGTGCGGCTCTGTTAAAAACTGTTGGGGTGTAAATTTCGGGTGGTTCATTAGTTACCTGGTAACTGCCACCCCTTCCCCATCCCCACCTGGCCTGATAAAAGGCAGATTACTATGCCAGGAGTAACATAAAAGAGGGCCCGTAGGGCTTGACGGAATGTTCATGATAACATTATCGCATGTTCCATTTCTTGTTCTGAGTCACAATTCCATGTGGTCAATAATGGAAGGACTAGTTGTAACTATTTTCTAGGGTAACCTACGTTAAACATACACTATATAGGTTTTAACCTAATAGACAGGTCCGAAAATTTTTTACTCGTTGTACGTTAGGTGCAAGTATGCGGCAAATTCACGTGTAACAGCCCTGAACTAAAAAGAAGCGGGAAAGGAGATGGCTTCTTCAAGTCAAGGCTGACTGGGGTAGAAGTCGTGTGTCTCCTTTTGGCTCAAGAAGGCCCGTTCACGTACGTGCCGAAAATTTATGCCTTTAGCACTGCTTTGGTAAAATAAGATTTTGGCGATGTTTAATCGTAGAGCAATACACTTACGTCGTTACGGGAGGAGGAGTTCCTACGGAAAACAACACTCGGCAAGCGTCATATCACGAGGGGACGAGTTTGGAGGGCTAATTGTAAGAAATTCATGTTGTTAGTATGGTGGCTCATTGGGACACCCAACAACTTTTTTCTACGTACACAAAACTTTCATCAAACCGGAACTTCGGCGTTCCAACACCGAATCAGACATACTGCAACCTAGGACGATATATGGTAAACTACTCCCCCGCTAGTGGCCGCATCTTGTTCCTCTTTCAGGAAAAGTTTTGTGTGTGTAGGAAAAAGTTGTTGTGTGTCCGAATAAGCCACCGTAATCAGCGAGTATTTGTTAATGTATCGTTTGTCTTCAACTGCTCTAAATACCTAGTACAGGTCGCTCTCATTTACTAGGAGTAGTTAGTATTCAGTTATGTAAGCCTCAATAATGTAGTCGGTGGAAGGGGGAGGGGGTGGACGCCGCTCAGTTGGCTCGCCTTGGGCACCAAGGGGGCCAGCTACGGCCCTGTCTTGTTGCACTGTATTTGGCTTACTTTCTTGCAGTCCTTCCTTGTGCTTTACGATTCATTACGTAGGCACTGGGATAGCAGAACCACAAACAGGGACGGCAACATTTAAATAAATAAACGGTTCACCACTTAAAGTGGTAAAGCAAATGGAAGGGCAGAGGAACCACTAACACTAATCTAAGAAAAAAATTAGACAGCTCGCAGAAAGAAACAAAAGCGGAAAAAGAAAGTGTGTTAATGGCCTAGATCTAAAGTGCGAAGAAACCCGTCCGTGACCAAATTTCACACTCACGCAGGAGAAACCGGGAGAGGGGCAGTGTTTTCAAACAAGGTTTAAAACCCGTAACAGTAGACGCGGATGCAGCCTCCTCAGTCGAGGAATTCCGCGCAGGCACAACCCGGAGGGCGAAAAAATGTCGCCTTTAACCAAGTCAGGAATCCAAATGGCGTAACTTGAGTGAATGTCCCCTGGTGGAGGATGAAATGCTGAGCTCGAAAAAGGGTTGATCGACCGCGAGAAGACCCTTCAGAATTTTAAAGGTTAATTAATATTCAATCTGCCCGAAGTCGTCGTCATTCCAAAGGCTCCAGAGCGAACCTACGCGGTCGGTCCCTGTCCGAGAGACCACGCAGAGAATGGATACTCCTGGTAAATCTGCGTTGAACAGCTTCAAGCTGTCGATATCAGGCAGCAGGTGAGGAGACCAAACTGGACCAGCATACTTGAGCAGGGCCGAGCAGGGACCTTAAAAGCCCACACCTTTGTGCTAATGCCATACTGTGCCCAGTAAGAGTTGTTTCCTTCCCGAGTTACCCTCCTTTTAATTTTCTCGCACAATGGGAAAAAGATGTCCCTTTTTGTGTCCAAAAATTTTTCCATAGTTTTTCAAGGTAATAATGGACACAAAAGTGCGCCCATTTTGAAATATAGCTGGATCACAACCGCGTTGGTGTTATTCGCACTATACCCCGTAACCCAACTGGTATTTCAAAAAGTGAGGTATTATCACAATGATGAACCATACGAGTTGGATGAAATCAAGTGAATCTAGTCCAGCAGCTATTCTGAGAATGGTTTACAGTCCTTTTTGCTGTTTTACCTTTTTACTCCCCGAAGCTTCGAGGAATAGTCAGTTTTGCTGGTCAAAATGTTGCGTATAATAGGTTGTCCTTTTTTTAAAAAAAAAAAAAACCGTTGAATTTCTTTTTTTTGGGACGCAGAAAAGGAATTCACTTTTGATGTCCCAATTTTGACGTCCCTTTTTGTGTCCAAAAAAAAAGGATTTCAACGGGTTTAAAAATATAGGACAACCTATTTATAAGCAACATTTTGACCAGCAAAACTGACTATCCCTCGAAGCTTCGCGGAGTAAAAGATAAAACAGTAAAAAGGACTGTAAACCATGCTTAGAGTATAGCTGCTGGACTGGATTCACTTGATTTCATCCAACTCGTATGGCTTATCATTGTGCTATGCCCTCATTTTTTGAAATGCCAGTTGGGTTCAGGGGACACCAACACGAGTGACACCAACGCGGTTGTGATTCTGGTATATTTCAAAATGGACGTACTTTGAGTCCATTATTAGCTTAAAAAACAATGGAAAATTTCGTCAAATGTTCTGCACAGATTCGAATTAAGTTTTCCCTTAAATAAATATAAGCCAATCGCTGTAATTATATAAAGAAAAGAGGAAACCAAGCCAAGCAGCAAAAAGTAAACAAAATAACGTAATATAGAAATAACATACAGAGCGTATAGCAAACCACGTAGAAATAACGTAGTACACTAAGTCACCTGAATGTACATACTTAGGTTTCGTCGGTGTGGCTTCACCCAGTTCGAACTGGAAACCCAATCCTTTCCCTGATCACTGAGTTAGCAGTTACCAAGTCAAACAGCGAAAATCCTACACTAGAAATAAGGAAGTACGTTTCGTCGAAGTGTCATGACCCGGATTCGAACTGGCAGCCCAATTCGTCCCCAGATCACTGACGTAGCACCTTTATTACTACGGCCACTCCTACACTGGCATAAAGATGACTCACCGAACCGGTTATAGAAGTGATTCATATTTATGTGGAGGAGTGGAGGAGTGCCCATATCGATAAAGGTGTTATGCCAGCGAGATCTGGAAGCATTGGGTTGCCAATTCGAATCTGGGTCATGCCACTCCGACGAAACGTAAAGTGCATAAAGGTAGCTTACTGTACTACGTTATTTCTAGTGTACTACTTTTGCTGTTTGGCTGACTTTTCTCTTTACTATAAATGCACTTGGTTGCAAGCAATCAATTCGTAACAAATAAGCATAAATCAATGTGAAAATTTGTTGATTGTGTTAGATATTATAAGCTGATTTATTTAAAGATCATTCTGTAATGATCGTCTACTATTGAGCAACAATTAATAATACTTATTTGAATTATTGATTTATATAAATCATTCCAAGCTTATTCTGAAAAGTATAATGAATTATAAGTCATACGGTTAATTACAAGTTATTGTAACTGCCTAGGATAAATTTTAGAATTTCCTAAGAATTCTTTGTACTTACAAGTATTTAAATACTAAGCTTACGAATTTCACAGTATTAAGTTTTATTGTCTTGCTGGTTCTAGCTGTTAATTATACTGGTACATGTATTAAATTAGAAATGGCTTCCTAACATTTTTAAAGTTTTAATGCTGAGTTGGATACATGGTCCATGTACGTAGCTAGGCTTAAAATGTATTTTGAACCTAATGATTATATCAGATACTAAAAATGTTCCAACTTTACTTTCAAGTGTTGCCAAGAAAATTTATTTACTTCTAAATAGTTTAATTTATTTTTGCCAGAAGAACCTAAAGAGAAAACCTTAGATGATTTAATTAAGCTTGCCAAAGATAACCTGGATCCTCTCCGTAGCTAAATAGGGGAATGATTTCGTTTTGGTAGGAGGGATCAGCTGCAGTCAGGTGAATGACTAGATATAGCTATATTAGTAAACTCAAGCGAATGACAAGGTATTGTTCTTATGGCACCTTTCTAAAGAAAGCTTTGTAAGACCGATTAGTGGCTGGCCTTGCTTCCGAAGTGCCAGAACGAATTGCTGGCAAAAGATGCCATCTCTTTTGAGGATGCCTTTAAATTTGCACTCGCAGCTGAATCTACAGATCAAATAGCTTTACTGACTTAAATTGCATTTTAACCTTTGAATTATTATTGGGGAAGGGCAGTGTGGTATATTAGATTCCAACCACAGAACATGGCCCGTTGATGGTCAAAATTCCAGGAACTGTGAGGGGGGGTTCAGGGCTGTTGTTTGCGTCAATTTCTGGAAATGAGCCACGAAATTCCGTGAACAGTTGGAGAGGATGGGGGAAGGGGGTGTTAAATAAAGACCTGGACCTATTTCTTCGGAAATTGAGTAATGTTATTCTTAGAAGAATATAGGGGTATACCCAGAATGGAGGGGTGGGGCTTTGGAGGGCTTTTTGGACATTTGTATGGGAGGTGGGGGGGGGGGGGGTTGTTGTAGGGGTGTGTGTGTGTTGTTTTATTGACCATTTTCAATAGAAGTGTGTTATATTAGTTTGTTTTTTTTTAAAGAAGGGAAGTGTCATTGGTGATAAATTTGACATTTTTTTTACCCATGAAAAGAAGTGACATCACACTTGCCCCCTGATGTCAGTTGGGCAGTTGATTGAAAAACCAGTGATACTTTACTTTAATTACGTGGTGCAGTTGTTGTTGTTTGAGTCAATAAAGGCTCCCTTTCAGTCGACTCGTACTTTTCGCCTGTCGAAATGGCTGGTTTGAAGTTTTGTGAATCTTTTCACGCCTTCTGGGCGTGCTAAAATTTTCGAAGGAAGATGGTGTTATACAGGTCTACTAGCTGGACGTAAAATGGCCGAAGCAGGATTTTTCCGCTGTAAGGAAAACGTAGAGTTTATGTTTAAAAGTGTAAGACTGTGTGATGTGTTCCTACTGCGCTGTTCGGTTGGGCCCATGAATATTCGGTGCCGGACAACTCGGTCCTGTAGATAAAAATCATCCTACGAAAATTCGGTCCCGCAAAAAAGAAACTCGTCCGAGTGGTTAAGTGGGGTTCTGTCAATAAATGCAAGTTAGTTGAGCTCCATGCAGTACCATAAAACGACGCAACAATGGCAGGTCCCAATCGAACAAACAATACTGCGGATAGCCTGAACAGAGTTTTTGGCTATTTGGTTTGTTTTGGATCTTTAGTTGCGTGACACTACGTCATCTCTTCACCCCCACCCCCCCCCACCCTACCCCCAACACCCATCGTAACAGATGGTAACACAACCTTCCCTCCCCATCCAGACGTTACGTAATATGTGAACGCTGATGGGGCTGCCTTGGCCAGAAAACACTCCCTCCCTCAATTTTTAACTGGAATGCACACAATACAAGATTCTACATTTTTTTTAATAGTCATAGTTGTAATAGTTGGTCCTCAAATTTAAATGGTATTTTATTTTATTTATAACTTGGACAATTTTTTGACTTGGGAACGATTTGTCGCATGTGGATTTTTTTTTTAGGGACCGAATTGTCCGGGACCGAGTTTTTGGGACCGAATTGTCCGAGACCGAATTGATGCGGGACTGAATTGTGGCGAACCCGTTCGGTTGTGTATGTGGCATTTAGCCCAAACTGTTCTTTTTTTAAGAAGTTTCCAATAGGAAACACGGACCGCACCACCTCCTGCAATCTAGTGTCTTGCGTAATCGCATGACCTTGTCTTGTTAGTAAAGATGGGCAGCACCATTTGTGCATTGTCACTTCAGCTAATCCAATTCTCTGGTGCTGGTCTCCTTACTTAGTTAAGGATACTAGCACTTTAGTTATGTAGGCCTCAACATAACAGGTTCAATTCTATGTCGATCGTGACAACCTCTCTTTAATTTGGAAGAGTAGTGAAACGGAACCTCACAATTGTCTTATTTCATTTCTCGTTGAATTTTAATGCAATAAGCAGCTATTAGCTGAAGCAGAAAAATCGAACCAGCTGCGAATTATCGATCCGACTCTTAAATTATTGTTTTTTTTTTATCTTTCATCTTTTTTCATGGAGCCAGCAAAGAGGGAAGTCTGGCGTCGAATTTTATTCCGTTGGTAATATTCGCTGAACATTCGTTCTAGAAAAATGGGTTTTGATTACTCGTGTTAGAGGGGTCAAACATTCGAGCGAATTTTGATTTAATTAGTATTGAAAAACTCGCTACTACAAGTATGCCTCGCTTGAAACACTTTGCAAACTGAGAGAGGATTTGCCACACAGATATTCAAACGGCGCACAAGTATTATTCTGTTTAGAATTTTCTATATGTGGAGAGGAGGAACTGTGAAAAATGTGCGC
>JAHWFP010258883.1:0-30394 GCA_023313725.1 Lithobius niger | reverse complement strand
GTAAGGCAAAATTGTATAACCAGGGCATCACTCACAAGTGAAATAATCACTTTTTGGTTGGAGTTCTTCAAACGCATGTTGAAATAAAAAAATGAATAGAAACAAGAATTCGAATAAATACAATAACTGCTTATGCTAAAAAATCATGAGCCCACAGCTCATATGTGGGTTGGGACAGGTAAAACGACAGTTGAAGAACGGAGGACACAATTCATGGTAAGCTATGCGTAGAAGACATCATAACCAATGCTCCGATTATGCTCTTATTAAATGAATAATGAAAGAGCGACATAGGTTATTCTTGGTTCCAGTTATACCTATCTACAAAATAGGTATAAACATTCAGGCATGTAATACAACCACGGTCGATTTTTTTGGAGGGGGGGGGGGGAGGGGAACAACAACCACCATTCCCTCATCACACCCAAGAAAAATTCTCATTCTGAAAAATGGACCTCAGTCGGAATACTTAGATTTATAAAACAAAATGCAAATGAATAAAAAATTAACAATATTTTGGCACAGCTTGGGGAAAAAAATGTGCCCTTAAATCCGTTGATCCCAGTGAGGACCCCAAAGCAAACGGCCGATCCCCTTCCCCCCCCCCCCCCCCCCCAAAAAAAAAAAAACAATCACCGTCTCCTTACCGGATGCCAGATCAGATGAAAAGTCTAACTGTTGGCAGATTTGAGGGAAAAGGAAGAAGCCTCTCGTTTGGTAGCTTACTTTGTTGGGGGGAGGGGGGAGGCAGTGGGTTAGGATGAGCAATTTAACATCACAATTTGCTCGCGGGGAAAGCGATGAGGAGGAGCATTTGAGGATCTGGGCAAACACCTCTGCACCATTGTTGCAATAAAGGGCAGTGTTAGCACATTGTTGCCGAACTATCGTCGAACATATTTGTCCAACAATGATTTGCATTGTTAGTTACCGAGACACTGTTGCGTTAGTATAACGAGCCATTGTTGGCGTGGTTGAAGGCCCGTATCAAGGAAAATTAGTAACAGATGTATGTACTTCACGAAAAATGTAGTTTTTCAGTGAAATATTGACCAAGTAAAATTCACTCGGTGCACTAAGTACTACAATGCCATCACCTCTGATATGGTGCACACACTGGAGAAAAGCAACACAAATAAAAAAAAAAATTCTCCACACAACGCTGAACTTAGTTCGGGTGTTTGGGCAAACACCTCTGCGCCATCTGTTGCCGCCGCCGCGGATAATTGCGTTACCAAAACTAAGGATGAGTGAGGTTGCTAAGCTTGGTTGACATGAATATTCAGTGCTGCCATCTGGTGGTGGATATTGGATATGGGTAGTGTTGCGTAGTTATAATTTTTTGTATTACTACCTGTCCGAGTGGCCGGTGGTGCAAGTGGTTTTTGGTGGGCGGGTTGCATTGGTGGGAAGAGATAGGCGCTACGTGGTGGCAAGGTGGGGTTGGCGGCCAGCTTGCGTAAGAGAGAAAAGACTGGCGCAACGTGGCTGGGCCCGTATTTTTTTTTTTGAGGGGGCGGGGTGGTTTACATTCCTCCTGCAGCTGTAATCAGGTGGCGAAGAGATTATACT
The DNA here is from genome assembly GCA_023313725.1 of Lithobius niger. NCBI lineage: Eukaryota > Metazoa > Arthropoda > Chilopoda > Lithobiomorpha > Lithobiidae > Lithobius > Lithobius niger. Next base: position 28,822 of record JAHWFP010258883.1, on the reverse strand, counting down.
GTAATGTGGTAGTGAAACGTTTTACGCGTAGTGACGCTTAATTCTAATTAATTCGGCATAGTTATTTCCCCGGCCGCAGTTTCTTGCCATTTCCCGAAAAGATTGCGCAGGGATGGAAGATTTGCGACCTATGATTGTTGGGGGATGGGGAGAGAGCGGAAGACAGAGACGGCCAGTCGGGAAAAGAGGATCTGTGTGTGGGGTGACGCAGGAGTAGAAGGGACTAGCGTAACCTAACGGAGGCAGAATAGACAAAAAACGGGGAGAGGGCAAAGAGATGAGAGATGGGGGGGGGGGGGGAGCAGGTTGCCGGTAGGGTTAAGAAAGGATTTTTTTAGGATACGTGACTTAGTAGGGAAAAAGATGAGCCTTGGTCATGCTGCTTAATTATTAAGGCCAGTAGTTTTCGGGCTTTTGTGGCCACACATATGCTTCCCCCGAACTTTGTTCGGGCTTTCCACTAGTCCTGCATAATGCATTATCGCGCCCCGCGATAGCACTTAGTTCTGTATTACAAATACCGAACGCTGTTTCGCTCGTCCGCTCTTCGTCATACCCACGTCGCTATGCTTATCGCAGTCGGCCGTGATCTAAAAACTCACCTGCTTGCGTCCAAATACGTCATTTAGATTTTTGTCGTCATCTCTCTCGCTGTAAAGTTTACAAGGGAAGGTATTGTCTCAACCTTAACCACCAACTAAGAGTGATAGCATTCTTCATTCAAACGTAATGTGTGTTAACTTTTGTTAAGTAAAAAAGTGCGCGATTCAGAAGCGTGTTCACGTGTTTGTTGAATTGATACTAACACAGCTGGTACACTAAATAATATTCCGATAACTTCCACCGATTATACAATGATCGAATTACCTGATTAGTAGGAGCTATTTGTTCGACATGACTACGTGAATTGTCAATATGCGTAAAATACGGGAATAGTTACCAGCAAATCGCAAAGTAGCCACCAGTTTTTTTTATCGGTTCGACCAAAGAAGAACGACAGATAGGACTCCGTTTTCCGTGCGATGTTGTCCTGAAACCTGAAACTAACTAGTTTAAATCTGGCTCAACTTCGTTTCCATACGGACGCATAATTGGGAAAAATTATTGATCAAGGACCTAGATCCCTTCATATGCAAACGATTTCATCATAAACTGTTCAATAAAAAAGCCTACAATTTGCTGGCATTGTTTTCATCGAACTTCATGGTTAATCGACTGACATTCTGGGACTTCCGGCCTGACGCTAAAAAGTTATATGACTGACCCGTTCGAATAAACGACTCGAGTGGGACGTGACGTCACTAGACAATAGTCCTAGTGACGTCACGAGGCGAACCCTCTTTCTCTCCAACTGTATTTCAATAACTGCTTTTAGGCATAAAATGCATAAGCAATTAAAAAGGTAAATTCAGCACTGTGTAATCACAACAGTTAACACAGTTTGGCTGTCATCAATATGCCTTGGAGTAAACGTGCGCAGTCCCATCCCAGTTCAGCCCCAATTCAGGTAAATTACAGATACTTGCCGTTCAGACAGAAATGTCTCTCTGCAACACCGCCTTTAAGACAGAAACTGAAAAATAAATTAACTTCCGCAAGTCTCAGCAGCCGAGCGTAAACCAAGGTTTTACGTCAATTTACGGTCAATGTATAGTCAAGACGTTGGACAAGAACAATCTCGTGCAAGTTGTAATCTGTCTTCGGCAGTTTCGTGACTAACTTTGACTATTATCGCGAGTCACCATCCACTCGCCATGCTTTGGGCGGGTGGCAGAAGAGAGCACTGCGTTGGCGAGCAGTTGGCAGGCAAAAGCCCCATTGAATTGCAGTTACTAAAATGGACGATCGGCCTTCGGAAATCAACCGGGAAAAGGGGATGCACGTGCCGCCCAAGGCTCCGAAAACCGGATGGACGACGCCATTTTGCGTGACAGATGACTTGCAAGTTTGGCAGGCGCCATTTTAAACTTAAAGCTGCAGTTGTAATAGAAAAGCCTGTGGAATTCTTTTAAAACATTAAGAACCAGCACAACTTTCTGGCAATTGTCCTTGCAAGCAACTGTAACCCAGAACACGCAGTTGCAAAATAACAACTGTGTATTTGTAACAATGGATTTTTCCATCAAAACTTCTCTGCAGTACTGTTAGTGTTTGTATATTCAAACTGTATATTACAACAAACCAACTACAATTAAGCGCCTTGAAAATATTAAAAAAAAAATAGCCAGAAGATTTAAGAGTAATCAAGTTAAGCTTGAGAAAGCAAAGTGCCATAATTATGGTTTAAAACTAAAGAGAAAAATGTATTGTATCGTACAAACCGTACAATGCTACAATGCATTTAAAATGTTTGCATTGTACAAATACTGGGGAGAAAAAGAAAGATCCAGTAACAACTTGAAGTTAAATGTGGGGTACGCCATGGCTCAGTATACTTGGAGATTTACTGTTCAAGATTTGTTTTAATGATACTTAAAACTATGTTAAAAAATCTCAAGTGGTGTTTTTTACTGACGACCTTTATGAAACATAATAGTGAGACAAATTTTTAAAAAGCTGCTTTGCAGGTATATTCGACAACTTTTGTTATCGGTTCTTGGAAAATAGCCTACTTTATTTATAAACGACACTAAAACTGCCAGTTCGTCTCAACAAAGAAAAAAATGTTTCTAACTGAAACACATTATCCACACAAACAGTATAACATCTAGGAAAATGACAGTGAGAAACCTTCAAAAGAAGTAATGTTGTTGAAACTGCAAAATGTTTAGGACTATTTTAGATAAATACTGGAAAGTTAAAGAACGTGTTATTAAATTATGTAAACGGCAGGAAAATTGATGCCAACTACGAGAATGCTAGCGATCGAAGATTTTAACAAAATTATATACGAAGCTTGGATAGATAGTTAGCCGAATTAGGCATGGAGCTGAAATATATAGTTTCATTTCCCAGTCTTCTGACAAACGATTGTTATTTTTGCAAAATAAATTAACAAAGATCCTGTCTAAAAAAAATTGTCAGTAACCGAAATCTTGAATTTTATGTAAACAAGAGATTTTCAACGTACTAAAAAACAGTCATTTTGACTACACGCAATTAAATTTGACGAATCGAAAAAGGAATAGCTGAGGGAAAAATTATAAGGTACCAAACGCCGGTATGTGAAAAGGAATTTTGAAAGGATAAAAAAAAATATTACTACGTCCCTGTATTATAATTTATAGTGTATAGGCCTAATTTATAATTTATAATAAATTAGGCCTAGGTTGTTTGTGGAGCTAGAGGTATGATGAAGCCTTCTTCTATAAGAATGCCGGTTCTTTTACCGACACCAGTCACATACATCGACGAAACTAACTACGCTGTAGTAATGATCGATTCGTGGACACATTTCTTAAACTTTAGGTTATTTGGAGTTTAAAAGCATGAACAGTATTTGTTTACAATGATATTGGTACTCTAAGATTCTGACCAGCTTCGACCAATCCGAATTTCGCACCTATATTTAATTCCTTCAAAAATAACCAGATGCCTGAAAAATTCTGAATGTGACTGAATCTTTACTTAAACAGGATGGAAATTCCAAATCGGCTCGATAAGTGATAAATAAATACGGATGCAAACCTTTTGGGCTTAAGTGTCAGGCTTCCTCAGGGGAAATTGAACCCTCAACCTTCGGCCTTGTCAGTATATGGCTCAGTGGTAGGCTTCGGTCTATCATCTCAAAGGGCGAAGGTTCAATCCCGTTCAGTCCGTCTGACATTTAAGACCAAAGGCAACAGATGCCTGTATTGTGAACGGAAAACAAAGGGCCATTACACTCTGGAACAATAGCCACAGCGACAACAAACGAGGCTGCTGCAACAAACGAGGCATTGGGCAACATGGCTGTCTTGGAGGTTTAACTTGCTCCAAGCTAAGCCATGGCGCCCGAGACGTCTGCTTCGTGCTAGACCGGTGTACGTTACCCTGGGAACAACTAGTTGGAATTCAAACATAAGTAGTATAGAATTAGCAAGTAAAGCATGACAACAACGTTGCCGAGCTGGCAATAGTGCGCGATCGGTCAACCGGTTGTTCCATCGTGTTCTACAATCGAAAACCCTCAAAGAAAACGCTTAAAGGTACATTCGAACCTCCCGGTTAGCTTTCCTGTATGACTCAATTTTGCGACATTATTTTCGCTGCTGTGTGGTTGGTTAAGTTCACTTTAACCTGTGTAAATATTGCAAAAGCTATTTCGTGCAGGATGCTCGAATGTAGTGAGAAGGTAACATCCTTTTTACATAACTTGTATTGTCTGTACTCAGTTGGTCTTGCAGCGATTTAACGGAATTGGGTGTTTACATCTAAGACTGTCGCCAACCATCCGGGACTGTCTTACATGGCAGAAGCCTGGTCAGGTTGCCGGTAGCTCAGCTAAGCCTTGAAGCCAATGAGACAATCCTGTGGATATAAAATTAACTTACAAGAGATTCGTCATAGATTGTTGTCGATGTTGTCACTTTGTTGTCGATGTGCATGCAACGTGCTTTACGTTATACTTCCTTTATTTTTTAATTGTAGATCTTTTTTAAAATTAATTTAGAGTCAATTTTTTACGAATTACCATTTTTAATAATAATAATAAATCAATAATAAGAACAGTATTCCAAAAGACATTTTATATTAGCATTAGCGTCTTCATCATTTACGTGTGTGCGTACATTGGAACGTACCAATGACGTCAAAGGATGTGCGGGACCTCGTGACGTCAATCTTACCATGACCAAGGAAAGAGCTGGTATCTCACCATCACTGAGGGCAAGCACATTTCTGGCACGGAACACCCCCCCCCCCCCCACCTTCCCCGCCCCTCCTGCCCCGCACAGCCCGACCCCTAAGCAACTCACTGCGTGGATATATATACGCCTTTGGCCCTGTCCCAAGTTGAGACATTGGAACGCAGAAGACAGTCCAAAACTATTGCAAGGAAGAGAAAGCACACAACAAGGACATCCTTTAAGAATAAGAAGGGGAAAGGGGTCGGGAGGGAATGGGGTGTCGCAGTCGAGAGAAAAAGCAAGAGTGGGTTGGTTGATACGTCTGTTGAAAATATTTGGCGCGAAATAGGCGTTCGTTACACATAGTCGCGTAAGGCCGTACCACGTTTTCCATTTTTGCACCCTTTTAACCAAGTCGGTCGGTATATAGGCCAGCCATAGAAACATGTAAAAGACTTTAGAGAAATCGCCAAATACAAAAGACAAATTTCTTTTAAGTCTCTTCCCCCCCCCCCCCCCCCAACACACACACCACTCAGTCCCGGATTCTTTTTCGAATGATGTTTGGTCTTGATCCAAATGGCGTATGTCTGTGCATACCCAAACATGGCACCAAGCCCACATAGTTTTAATTCGTAAAGAAGCACGCGTTTATAAAACTAAAAACCACTTTCTAGTCGCAAAGATTTCTTTTCCCAAAAAAAAAAAAAAAAAAAAAAAAAAAAAAAGAAAGGACCGTTAAGAGAGAAAGGGAAACAACTCTATAATGCAGATTTTCTAAAAGCATTTTTATATTCGAAGAGGCAAGTAATTTAAAAATGAAGAGGGTTACTCAGGCGGTGTTGGATTAGTTTTTCATTAATTATTTGCGACTCGTGGCAGCCATCATTTTTAAATGAAATAAAATAGTACAAAAAAAAATTAAATAAACAATTCACTTTAACTTATGCGACACGAACGTCTTCCAATATTTACATGCGGGAAACGCGTTCAGATTTTTTTTTGGTGTGGAGGATGGAGGGTAGGGACGGCGGGCGGGGGTATAAAATGCTTTTAGTATATATTTTTTTTAATTTACATTTTAAGCTGTCGTAACTTAGCGTCCTAAATTTGCGACGTAAGGAAGCATTAGCCTCAAACAACATCTTCTTTTCGGCTACACGTAGCAAACCACGGCGCTTCGTGTCATTCAACATATGAGGTTAAACAAACAGAAATTGTCGTGATGCATGATGCATGATGTTTTTTAAAAGAAAAAAGGAAAAAAATGCTAAAATAACCGTCCAGAAAGGTAATAATCGTGGAGCGAGTCGAAACCATTCGCAGTTTTACGAGAATCCCATTGCTTTTTAATGGACGCCTGTACCGGTAGGTAGCGTTAGGACCCGTTCACGCAACACAAATTTTCTCGCTTACTAGCTCTTACTTAACACCAAATACGTTAGTTACTCTTCGCCTTTAGGGCGCCTTTACGCAACGAGACCTTCTCGCACGCCGAACGCTTTTTGCTAGGCAACCGTTATTTATTTACGATTCTGTTAAATGAATGCGGTAATAGATAACAAATTAAACGTATTATAAATAACAACACGGATAAGAACAAAGTGCAACAGTATAGTTTTAAACATTGCCACAATATCGTTGACATTTCTCGCTATTGCCAAAATTTGCTATTCTCGTACAAAGAACAGCTTCTAGCAGTGAGCAGACGATGGCAGAATAAATAGTTTCTCGCAGCGACAATTCAAAATCCAACATGGCGTCCATTTCGGGCTTATCGAATTAAAGACAAACCATCGAATGCCGGCATTCAGAAATCAATCCGTCGTCTTGTACTGCGGTAAAAATGATTTTCTTGTTGTCATAAATTGACGCTGTCATGCTGCACGCATCGTACGTCGTATCACAAGGCACGAAGAGAAGATCTGAGTCCGTGTTGTTGCCATGGTTACTACGAGTCGACTGCTCGAAAGCCGCATTCTCCGGTTGAGGTGAGAAGCAGCCGCCAGATTTAGCATTAACCAAGTAAAAGCTAGTGAGCGAGAAAATTGTCGTTGCATAAAACCCGCCCTTAACGGAGCGTGAGACTTCCGACCTGTTTGTACCTAGTAACCACGGCAACAATGCGGACGGAGCTCCACTCCTAATGGCTCACGACACGAAATATGATGCACGTGGCAGGGCAGCGTCGATTCATGGTAACAAGAAAACAATTCAAAATGGGTGCCATATACAGGTAGATTCTGGAAATAGCAAGAACTGACGGCATTGTTCTTGCGTGTTTAAAAATACTGTTGTACTTCGTTGTTTAGCCATAACATAACATAAAACCACTACTCGGCAGGGCAATCCCCGTAAGGCTGGAAACGACGTCAGGCACTACAGTTTATCATATTTAGACAAGTGCAGGCCATTATGGTATCAGGGAGCGTGTTCCACTCGCGAACAATACGGTTTGTCAGGTAGTTCTTCCTGACCAGCAACCTGGCGTGATCAATTTGCAACTTAAAACGATGGCCTCTTGTGCCTCTTGTGCTCGCTGCTTGTCATAGAAGGTGTGGGAGATGTGAAGCCCCACCGATTTGAAGGTATCGAGAAGGTCACCTCTGATTCTACAGCGGGACAAGGTAGAAACACCAAGATTAAGGAGCCGTTCCTCGTAAGGGAGATCTTTTAAGGAAGGTAACAGACGTGTAGCACGACGTTGGACTGCCTCGCGAGTATGAATGTCTTTCACGAAGTAGGGAGACCAGCTTGAACACAGTACTCCAAGTGGTGGCGAATGTGGGCGGTAATGAGGGTCTTCAAGGAGTACTTTGTAAGGTACCTGAATCCGCGCTTGATTCTGCCCAGCATGCAATTTGCGTGCTTGGCCGCGGCAGCACACTGGTCACCAACCTTGAGGTCGTTAGAAATGATAACGCCCAAGCACTTCGTGGAAGTGACAATGGTCAGGGCTCTACCGTCAAGCAGATAATTGAAGTGGTGATTTCCACTACCCAGATGGAGGACGACGCACTTGCCAATGTTGAAACTAAGGCCATTCCTCCTGGCCCAAGCCAAAATGTTGTCAAGGTCATATTAAAGAATAACGCTATCCGCACCACTCGAAATGCCGCGGTAGATCTTGGTGTCGTCTGCGAACAAGTTACAAAAACTAGTAATGCAGTCAGGAAGATCATTGACGAACATCAAAAACAGAAGGGGACCCAGCACAGTGTCTTGTGGGACACCACTGGTAACCGTCGTCCACCCCGAAATAGCCCCGTTAACACGAACACTCTGTATCCTGTCAGTCAGGAAGCACTTGATCCAGTCCAGAAGCCTGCCACATATGCCGAAAGTTGTAAGCTTGGTAAACAAAACACCGTGTGGGACGGTATCGAAAGCCCTGGCCAAGTCCAGAAAGATCATGTCGCATGGGACCCCGCTGTCTACCAACCGAGTCCAAGTGTCAATGGAGTCTAACAAATTGGTAAGGCACGATTTTCCATGGCGGAATCCATGCTGCTTTTCAGTGATCAATTTGTTGTCCTCAAGAAATTGGGTGATGTGATCCCAGGTAATCTTTTCGAAAATCTTGCAAATCTGGGAAGTCAAGCTAATAGGTCTTTAGTTGTTAGCAGAAAAACGGTCTCCCGACTTGTAAATGGGTGAGATAAAGGCCTTGCGCTAGTCTGATGGAATCTGGCCAGAAGAGTAAGTAAGACTTTTCGAAAGTAATTCTAATAGGAGTGGTCAAAGAGTCAGCACAACCCGTCCACAAAGAGGAGCAAATGTCCAGGAGCAAGGGTCCAGGAGTCCAGGAGCAAGGGTCCAGGAGTCCAGGAGCAAGGGTCAAGGAGCAAGGAGCAAGGGTCCAGGAGATTTGTTGGCAGCAGTATTACTTAATAGTTTGAAGACCCTAGTAGCTTCAAATAATGGGTCCGTCATAACAAGACTTGGCTCACTCTCGCAAGGGACACAGGGACTAGATTGATGGAAAATGGACGCAAAGTGATTATTCAGTTCCTCCGCGATGACATGGGAATCGGCGGAGCACTGCCCGTTACGCAGCCTGATACGGCTAATGTGTTGTTTGCTACCACGTTTGTAAGATGGGAATACAGCACCTTTTGATTATGTTTAGACTGTCGGGCAATATTTTCTTCGTACTTAGCACGGGCTTCGAGGACAGCTTTGTTTACATTATCGCGAATCTGTTTGTAGACCAACCAGTTACTGTTGGTAGGGTAACGCCGGTAAATATCCCACTTTCCCACTTTCTCTTTTTTCTGTTAATCAGACTTTTAGTTGCTTTGTTTAACCAGGGTGGTCTTTGTGGAGATTTAGAGTTGGAATAAAAATCAGATGATGGCACAAAATTGAGTTCAACATCGCGGATAAAGTCACGTAAGACACACCACGCCTCCTCACATTCCAAATCACCAATTTCTTCGACCCAGTTAATCGACCGGAAAATACTATTAAGGAGCTCGAAGTCGGCCTTCCAATACTGCTGACTGCGGAAGCCAAATGTGGCATCTTGTTTGGTTGTGTCAGTAGTCCAACGAATTACTTCGTGATCAGAACAACCAATTTGGCTTTCATGAGATAAGGAGTCCACGACAACAAAAGACGTGGAGAAAACAAGATCGAGCAGTGAGGGTGTTTGCAATCCTCGGAATCTAGTAGGTCTACGGACATGTTGCTGTAAGAAATAGTCATCGACGAGCTTCAAAAACTGGTTGGTAGGACTGCCACATATCCCATGACCAACAACAGAATTCCAGTTCACGCAAGGATAATTGAAGTCTCCACAAACAACAACACGTTCTTCGGCCTGCTCCAAGCTAGACCGAAGCATGTCAAGAAAAGATTCATGTGAACCAGCATGCAAAAGGTTCAAAGGGGCACGGTACACACAGCCAATGGTAAGTTCTCCGCTGTCAGTGACGATGGTGCTCCAAACAGATTCCCAATCGAGGAAATGGCTGACATCACATGCAACCAACGATGGATTGAGAGATCGATCAATACCAATAAGGGCACCTCCTTTACTTCTACCAATTCGATCGGTACGGTAGCAAACAAAAGTATCGGGCAGGGGGCTGGGATCGTCAGGGAAGAGGTGGGTTTCAGTGATACACAGAACTGCTGGATCAAGATTAGCAATGACTGCGTGAAGCTCCTCAAGCTTACTCCAGACGCCCTCAATATAGCAAAGAACGAAATTCATGTTGGGTTTACTAATTTCCGGGATCTGGTCACCGTACCTGCGGTGGGCTCGGTTCTGCGGTAGTGACTAGGGCTCCCACTGCTCCCCGATTCAAGCAAATTGCTACGAGCATGTTCGACGGGGTCACACTCTGCTTGATCCCTATGTTCAGCAACGTGATCACCTTTGCCTTCTGGTTCGATCAGTTCCAAGTTGAGAGGGTCAGTGGCAACATGCAGGCAATCATTATGTGTCGTAGCACAACCATGTTCACTAAGGTCATTTGGGTGGGCTGGGGTGTTAGTTTTGTCAGCCTGTCTGATGGTCTTGCCATAGAATGTGCCTCTAGGCCAGATTTTAACGTCCATGAGGTTAATCCCATGTTCAGGGGTAGCAGTAAGGCAAAAAGATGAGTACCAGTTAAATTTAATCACCAATTTAACACATTCGAACTTGATGGGCCCGAGCGTTTGTTGGACCATCTGCATGATATCAATGGCGGTAGTTTCTGGTGCCAATCTGCTGGCGAAGACCTTCTTCATGACTACATCCTTGCGCCTTTTACGTGGGGACACAATTCTCACGTTGGTAGGTGAACCGGTGCCAATGGTGGGTTCCATTCTAAGTCTCGGTTTCTGTGTTTGTCGTCCAGTAAGGTTAGTTCCCTGATTGCAACGGTTAAGGTTGGCAGATTGCAGACCAGCCCGCGTCTTTTTCTTCCATCCAGACTTGGTTAGTTGTTCGCGAAAACCACCTTCATAGTCTTGGTCGCAGACATCATCATTTGCAAAGAGTTGCGAGTCAGGTATATCCAAAGCAGCGTCATCATTCCCAGTCCGGATGTGTCTCGGAGCAGCACTAGCTCATTCCTCCAGGGGAGTACATTTCCCAGAAAAAACATGTTGCCCACCTCCACCGACGTTCCGCAGTGGTAGTAGGCCGTTCAATTCATCTTCTGATTCGGAGTTGTCAGACAGGTCACATAAGGAAACACATTGTGCGTAACTTTGCTTATTTGCAGAAGTCAGTTTGCGTGCAGTGCAGTGGTTCTCAAGTTCTGGTTTAGAGTTCTGTGAATTGTGCAAAGCTGAGTTCTTCAAACCTACACCAGGTTGCATTTTCTTTCTGTTGGTCCTCTTGGCAGAGACAATGGAATTAGGCATGTTGCTATTTATTATACATTAATGATACATTTATTTATAATACATTTATCGCATTCCTTTAGTAGAAACTCGAAACTCATCATAAATAATAAAGGCTACTAAAAAATTAATTAAGTGGTTCTCAGGAGCGCACGCATGGTTTTTTTCTTCGCGCATAAATCTAAAAAAAGTATCAATCACGCATTAGCACTTTCTTAAAACATTACTTGGAGCCGATGACCACAATCAACCTATTTCCATTGACATGATCGCCTAGAAACGAATCTAAGGATCGTTCAGAAGCGTGTCATAACTAACAACTTGGATCTACAGAATGACTTTTATCAAGTGTGCAAGTTCTGCACGCTGATCCTGGCATTAAAACATAAGATATTGTACTCCACAACAAAATTTAAGCTACTGATTTCGATTTGTTTGGTAAAAAAAAAAAGCCATTGCCCGCATTTGAATAATTACGAATAAAACGTAAAAAAAAAAACACCGCCCGCTCGCATCAATTTTTTTAGTACCACTCCCGATAACAGCTTAATTAATTTTTTGCGGCCTAACGATAAACTAGCATGCTTTCGGCGAGCGAGAAAGTCTTTTACATAAATGCGCCCTTAAATTACAATGTAAATGCATAGAGAACAGAGATTTGGCCCTCTTTGTCAATTCCAGCTTCGGAATAAAATATGAATTTAAACAAATTGTAAATCCTGCATGAATCGAACTAGAGGTTGATCGAATTTCGGTTTCAGTTTCGGTTTCGGCCATGAAGTTACAGCTCAGTTTCGGTTTCGGCCGAAACTGGTTTGACTTGTTTCAATTATGGTTTCGGTTTTGGCCGAATCCTATGCTGCAGTTTCGGTAAAGCCCAAACCAAGTTCCACCTCCCAGTAGTAGTCAGTTACAAATTCCGTAGACTAACTAGGCTGCAGCCTAGGAACGCACAAGGGGTGCCATCACAGATCCTGCTTTTATCTGCCATGCCCACGCTAATCAATAATAAAAACAATTTTTTCAATCCAAATTCAATCATATTTATGGCTTCGTTGTACTTATGCTTTTATTTCTCTTTACGTTTTCAAGCAAAGCTTATACTTATTCAATGAAGCCCCTTTTCCAGTGATCTGGACTTCCCTCGCCGACACGAATTAATCGTTATTTAATTAAAACAAGACTATCGACCAAAAAAAAATCCAAACGAAAGTTTTGAAGCCTTTCCGCATTGACAGTTTTTTTTTTATTCTGAAACTTTTTTTTTGGGGGGGGGGGGGAGGGAAAGGGGGCGGCTGGTTCGACGGCTCACGTGAATTTGCTCAGCGTAGGGCGGGAAATGGGTAAACCGGGCTGTGCCTAATCTAGACTATGTCTACGAAAAACCACACACTCATAATTTTATCCTTGCTTTTGTCTAAGTATTAAAACTGATAGTGTTCAGGTTAGGTTCTGTTTCCGGTTTCGGTAGTGGTTTCGGTTTTGGCCGAAACAAATATACCGGTTTCGGTTGGGGTTTCGGTTTCGGCCGAAACACCAAATTGCCAGTTTCTGTAATGAATTCGGTTTCGCCGAAATTATATAGCTGGTTTCGGTAGTAGTTTTGGTTTCGGCCGAAAGTGAAAACTTGGTTTCGGTCGTACACTAAATCGAACCTTTCTATTTGCAGCAATAGAAAAGCAATAGCAGTTACCAGTTGAATACTAGGCGTATTAAAAAAGCTTTATATTTAACTGGAATAGAGTCGTACAGCAGATAGCGCGAAAACGGTGTAGTCCATATAGGTGAGGTTGCATGCTTATACGTTTACGTCTACAACGGTTGCGATTGCTATCCAGTTATTAGCTTAAGATCAGTAGAACCACCTGCTAACATTCCTGCAATGCCAGTAAACAGTTCGTGGACCAAAATATAGTGTTAATTTTATTTTAAAGTTCTGAACTTAAAACACGAAAAGCGTTACACGAGCTGGCTCCTCTATCCACTACGTTGCAAACTCGAGAGGGTGCCGGAATTAGGTCCTCCGAACTCCTAGTCCGTCTTATGTACCACAAATATAAAAATTTAAAAAAAGATTCATTATTTTTGGGTTGAAAGCTTGATTAGATATGGTATTGAAAGGTATGGATTTGCCGCTACCTGCCACGAAAATAGGCTTCAAAAACTGCAAAACTCGATCATACAAATTCTTTTTAATGAATATGGAAATTTAAAATCTAACCAAATATACAGGAAAACTAAAATTCTCAAAACTTAAATATTTCGTTGTGGTTCTGAAAAACTATTTTAATAGCGACCACAACAACGATTACTTGAGGAAACCCACATATCACTATGAAGTGCCATTTGCCAAGAATCAATACGGCCAAAGAACAAACAATCGTAAAATTTCTATCCTTATTGAAAATCCCTGTTGACCTTGTCAAATTGGATGGATATATAATGCAAAAATAAACTACTAGCTACTTTTTTGGACAATCAAGAAATCGACTAAGCAATGCCCAGATTGACTTACGGACTGATTTAGTAAAATATAAAAACAAAAAACAAAAAATGTGGAATAAACATTTACTGATGATTATTTCTTTTAGTTTTTACACTGTTACGCTGTGTTTATTTTGTTTTATGCCTCCTGTGAATGTATGTTCACAACATGTGTACTAGTCAAAAAATGTAGTGTTCAATATTACCTTCGAATATTACTCATATCATGTCTTCTTCTATTGTATCTGTTTAATACGGCATACACTATAAGTTTATACTTCACCATCAACTTCGAGCTGTCGTAATAAAGTACTTACTATAGTTAAATTTGAAACAAAAAATTTTTGAAGGACACAAGTAAGATATTTAACTAAGCGAGTGTGTGTCCGTGCAGCTTCGAAGGCAAAGCATTATAAGAGGTATTAGTAGACGTCACTACCACCGGGGCTCGCGTAGGCTTGGGAGATGTAAGATGCGATATATACCTGCTTCGTCTTTGCCTGTGTGCATGCGTAAATATGGGTTTGTTAGCGCGTGCGTTGATTTGCATGTTTGTTTGGTTTTGTTAAGAGTTTTTGAACAAGGGGTGAAGAACAAAATAATGCGTGTATGCATCTTAGATCAGCCAAATACTGATTTTGTGGTACAGAAATTTCACAAGTTTTGCACTGAAATCCATCATCTAGATTAATGTTTGTCCAATATGTTCCTCGTTCCTTAGCTCCTTGTTTTATGAAGATGGTTTTTTCATCTTATTTATGGTTTTTATATAATTATTCGGAATATATATGTATTCTTCGTGTGTTAAGAGGTAACGCTAATCCCTGCTCGTTTGCAAGGAATTGTAGAGCATTAAGCGTTTTCGTCGAATAAAACTTAAATTTCCGGAATACACTCCGTCTAACCCGGTCAATAAAATTAATTTATTTCTTAATTAGAAAACCCGTTTGCCGATTTCCTGAAATCGCTGTTGACAAAGAACACGAGGCACTGAGTTCTTTTCGCAAAACCGATGAATGGCTCCCATTCTACCTGTTGAAGGTCAGGATTACAAATATACATTGGAAATCGGTATGCCGGAATTCAAAATGACCGGACTCAGGGGTCCGGTCGCTTCCAATCTCTAACAAATATCCTAGACCCGAATAAAAAAATGTTGCTTTAAATTAACTTCTTTGAGTTCTGAGTCATCTGAAGTCGTTTCATAACTTGGCGTCGATGCTCCTCGATAAGCTAACCCTTGGATACAAACTGGAGACCTCCAATTTGGCAGGACCAAAATTGTTGTCCACAATAACCATATTTAAACGTAGCTCGATTTTTCTTGAGTCCGTCCTGGAATGCAACACAGTTTATCGATGCGTCAATCTATCTCGGGAACACCTTGCAGATAGCCGAAAGATCAAGACTGCGAGGACAAACTGGCGGCCGTAGTATTCCAATTTCTTCGATGGAAGTAGAAGTTGATCCAATATCTGTTTCAGTTTTGGTTTTGGCACCGGCACCGAAACCAGCAAATTTTCGGTTTCGGTTTCGGTTCTGGTTTCGGTCATGAAGTTAACAGTTTAGTTTCAGTTTCTACCGAAACTGACGAACTGGTTTCGGTTACGGTTTCGGTTTCGGCTGGATCCTATGCTTCAGTTTCGGTGAAGCCGATACCACTTCTACCTCCTGGCAGTATCCAATTTCCGTACAGACTACTAGGCTGTAGCCAGGGGGCACCATCACAGATCCTGCTTGTATCTGCCATGCCCATCAATAATAAATACAACTTTTTTTTTAAATCTAAATTCAAAATATTTAAATGGTTTCGTTGCACTGGAGGTTTAAATGGTTTAAAGGGTTTCGTTGCATCTTTATCATTTGTCTTTATTTATGTTTTCAAGGAAAGCTCTTACTTACTGAATGAAAAGCCCTTTTCCGTGCCCTGGACTGACAAGAAAAAAATAAGACTATTTTTTAAATAAAAAATGAGTAGTGATAAATAAAATACAAACGAAAGTCCTGATATGTCTTGTAGCAAGACTGAGAAGTTCTTTTTTTTAAAATTCTAAAACATTATTTTTGTTGGAGGGGTGGGAGGGGGGGTGGGAGGCCTGGTGGGGGGCTGGTGGGAGGCCACACATTCATGATTTTATGATTTTATTCCTGCTTTTTTGTCGAATTATTAAAATTAATACTTTTCGGGTTAGGTTTTGGTTCCGGTTTCGGTAGTGGTTTCGGTTTCGGCCGAAACTGATTGATCGATTTCGGTAGTGATTTCGGTTTCGGCCAAAACCGAATTGCTAGTTTCGGTAGTGATTTCGGTTTCGGCCGAAACTAAATCACTGGTTTCGGCAGTGGTTTCGGTTTCGGCCGAAAGTGAAAAAAATTGGTTTCGGTCGACCACTAGATGAAAGGCATTCCAAATTGAGCCAGGGAGCGTTCCTCATCATCCTAGGAAAAGACTAGAAATGGTTCACCTATCACGGGTCATTTTGGATCATCCATCATTTGGGCGGATGCACTCAAAAAATGTTTTGTTGTTTCAAACGATTGCGTTCCACACAGCATACGCGTTGGTTAACTATTCGACAACAAAAAAAAACTCATTGTTAAGCCCTAGTGAAAAATATCGTTTAACGCAATTCGATGCAATCTCCAAATTTTTTGTCACTGTAACAAAACCTTTTGCGTAGACCGCAGCAATAAACATTTAGTAGTGGCAACAGTTTTGCTTATCACAACCAATTACTTTCTGTGTGAAAATAAATCGTTTGTTTAGCTAACCAACAATTATTTCTTTAGAAAGGTTATTGTAGATAAAACGGTGTTTTGTTTATTTTTTACAGCGGTCATACAGCTGTAAATCCGGTCAGCACAAGATTTATAATATAATAATATAATGTAATATTTGATTTGTCACACCGATAAGGTGTGAAGGGAGACGGCAGGACCGAAGTCTCTGGTCTGAAGCCACTCCCACGAACAGTTCTCAACGGGGACGAAGGTAATGTGGGTTGACAAAACTCTGGTCTCCTCAAAAACGGTCCTGCCGGTTATATTTCGACACCATCCGTTTGGATACTGTCGACTTATGTTATTTTAAATAAATAAATAAATAGCCGGAAGGGGGTGGGGGCACCAAACTACGGCCCGGGGACAGAATTTGGTTTGTAAAGCAATTTTTCCGACTCGTGCTTTAATTTCCATTTCATGCCATTATTCAGTCTTTCGTCCTTTTGAATTTATGTTTTCCTTTCCCTGAACGAAGTTAGGGCTACTTTAACGAAATTAGAAAAATGACATTGTTCGCAGACTGACGAGCATCTTAATACACTGCTTCGCATTGAAGATTGTTCTTTTACTCCCAAATATCAAAATATTCCAAAATGGTAAACGAGAAGTAAGCCAGTGGAACCCAGTACGATTAGATAATGGAAACTCCGGCCTGCCAAAGGTACGCGATTGCGCTGTACCCCATTGAAAAGCTTGAGGTACCTTACACTATAAAGATAGGTGAAGACGAATAAAGGTTAGTGACTGCCTTCATGAAGGGCAGTATCGAGAAAAATTAATGCGCATGTCCTTTGGAGGGAAAGTCTCTTTAACTATCCCATTCAATGCCATTTTTTACTCCCGCGGCAAATTCTAACACAATCATGTTGAACCACCACACACACGAACTAACACAAAATCATTTTATTGTAATTGAGCCCAAAGGAAAGTTACCCATCTGCCCCCCCCCTCCCCTCCAAGCCTCAACCACCCACCTCCGCCCCCACGCCCTTTTTCGCATTGCGTAAAAGGCCAAGTAGTGCTTTACATTTCTCCTGTCGTTCTATCCGCACGTCTATTGCCTCAATCACGGAATCTCAATTTATCACGTGAAAGCGACTCGCCCAACTCCCCTATTAAAGCGCCATTGGCAGGGAACACTTTTTTTTGTGGTCACGTGATTGAGGGGCCGCAGCTACTGTTGCCTCCACGCCGCTTCCCTAGTTCCAACCTTAAGGCCCGATACTCTCTCTCTGTACGAGCGACCTTTTGCGTGCGGTAAAGCTTCCATGCAAAAATCAATTGGCATTGCGCTACACACACAGGCAAACACAATTGCCCGATTGCGTGCCCCGGAGGTCATGAAATTCAAATGGTTGCGAAGGATTTCGATAGACAGATTTGCTTGCTTGCCTGCTGCTGTTTTTCTTTTCTTTTTTTTTTGTGAGGTGGGCTACCGTACCGATTCACGGGGAAGGTGATGGCTGCACCACGGGGTTGCCCACATCATTACAGCCTCGTCAGTGATACATCATTTCACCCCTCGCAAACGGTTGGTACCTCAAAGTTTCGTTCCCTGAAGTGGAGATCTGAACATTGGAAGAAGAGGGAAAAGTTCAAAGGAGGAAGGGCGATGTAGCAACGACTGTTATTTGCGCCGAACACGAATGTACTTCTACGTTTCTCATGTCTTGGGTAATAACTAATATCATACTAAAACCCCATAAGGGTAAAGCGACCCATCAAGTTTTAGCCATATAAAGTAGTGATATCAGAGCCAAAATGGCTGCCACAAAGTTTGTGGTCCGAACCGTGATCACTTAAGCTAGCTTAGCTGACGATCACCGAGCTGTCAGTTAAGATTGAGTGGTCACGGTTGGGACGGAAAAACTTGGTTGCAGCCATTATGGCTCTGATATCGTTACTTTATATGGGGAAAACTTGATAGCATATAGATCAACCCTTTTGGTTGTTTTATGGTTTTGCTTTATGAAAATAGGCTGTTGATTGTGAGCCTCCTTATGAAAATATAACGTAAATAGTTTTTGAACAGCCTGAAGAAAATCGTCACTTTGATCAAGACACACGCCAGTGTCTCGCCCGCCAAGATGATAAACGATAACACCTCTCCAGATAAAATATACATGAGCATGGCGACCACTAGACACGTTATGTCTTTACGTCTGTCTTCAGGCGTGTGGGGATAAATAACAATGCGACAGAAAAGGCTGAAACTTGTTTGATCGGGAGACTTTGGTCGCCTCACAACATAAAAGTCACTGTTAGTGACACAGCTGAACGTTTTCTTGTAGAAAAAACGACGTGAATAACGTTGAAATTTGCCTAATTACTAACGCGCCCTTCTAGATTAGGCATACTATTGAGAGGGGGGGATTGAGGCTCAATGGTGCATCGACAGCTTGGTCATTAGCACCAACCCCAGTCACAGTGCAGTGGTCCGGGTTGCCACTGCACCACACATTACAGAGATATTATTCAAACCCCTAATATAAATCTTGTCATACATCTGTACCTCCTGCAAAAATTGAAAACACCGGACAGGAGGACAGACTTATTGCCCAATTGACGCGCAATGTCATGCGGAAGACAGAAACGCCAACGAACATCATCAAGATGGCGACAATCAACAAGGAAGTGCCGAACCGTAAGTGGCCGTCGACACCAATAACATTCAGAAGAGTCAACCCCCCGCAAAAGGAAACAGTGAGTAAGTCGAGTGTGACCAATGCGCAAACGGGCCAACACCACCTCCTCACGACGACTACCGCCGTGTGCCATTCCTCAACAGTGCCCTTAATAGCTCGCAATTTATTACCGTCCTGTCTGGCCCACAAGGCTTGCCAAAAAGCGTGTAACCTCAGACGCAGAGTTGGAAAGGCGTCTGAGGGAACAAGGCTGAGATCCCTTCTGATAGGGCCAAAAAGGGCCTCTTTCGCTGCAGAATCAGCTTGCTCATTTCCAACTATCCCAACATGGCCCGGGATCCAGCAGAAAAGCACGGTTTTCCGCTGGCCAGGCAAGGAAAGCTTGGACACGTTGTGTCAAGGGGTTCCGAGGATTGTAATTCGCCAAGGACTCCAGGGCACTCATGGAATCGCTAAAGATAATGAAATGCGTGCCCTGAAGGTCGTGGATCCATTCCACCACCAAACCGAGCGCCAAAAGCTCTGCAGAAAACACAGAATAGCTTGATGGAAGGCGATGGGCAACCGTCACTCCCTTACACACACAAGCACATCCCTCGCCAACGTCTGACTTCGACCCATCAGTAAACAGCCGCCGATAACCGGCGTACTGAGAACACAGCTGCCGGAACTCCTGTAAGTACCTTGCTGGTAGAGTGGAACCCTTCGGGAGGGACGCCAGAGCGACAATGAAACTGCCACTTGGGACAAGCTAAGGGGCCACTGGCATCCCCCAAGCATCAAGATGGAGGGCATTTCAAAGGCTATTTCCTGGCAGGACTGCTGGAGCCTATCGCGGAAATCACCCTTACCCACCCTGCGTCTACTGACCCACAAGTCTGGCCCAAAAACCATGGACCAAGCAGGACTGGATTGCACAGCACGCAAACACACAGCATACTGAATGGCAAGCTTTTGCCGACGTAAGGTGGCTCCAAAGCCACCAAAAGGTGGCTCCAAAGCCTCAGCATAGCGGCTGACCACTGGAGACGTCCGAAATGCCCCAGTCGCCAGACGCAGGCCACTGTGATGCACAGTGTCCAACATCTGGAGAGTGGAGTCACTAGCCGAACCATACACCATGCACGCATAATCAAGTTTGCTGCGGACAAGGGCTCGGTAGAGGCGCAACATGGCAGTGCGGCACCCTATGAAGTGCCCGACAGAACCCGCAAGATGTTAAGCGCCCGCAAAGACTTGTCTTTAAGTTGGCGCAAGTGTGGAAGCCAAGATAACCTGGAATCAAACACCAGACCCAGGAACCATGCCTGTGGGACAACAGGAATTTGTGCCTACCCAAGTACAGGCAAGGATCTGGGTGCAGTGTTCGTTGGCGGCAAAAGTGGACGCACACAGTCTTGTCCGGAGAAAACCGGAAACCATTACTGATCGCCCAGGACTGGACTTTGTTAACTGCCAGCTGTAGCTGCCGCTCGCAGGTCTGCATGCGAGCCACCCGAAAGCGCAGGCCAAAGTCATCGACAAACAAAGACTGGGGAACAGCAGCTTGCTGAGCAATGGGGTTGATCCCAACAGCAAACAAGATGACACTGAGAACACCTCCTTGAGGCACACCATTCTCCACGGCAAACGGGCAGGAAAGAGTCGCCCCGACACGAACGCGAAAAGAACGGCCGGAGAGGTAAGCAGAAAGTAACAGTGGCATCCGTCCCCTCAAGCCACAGTCATAGAGATTGTGGAGAATCCCATAACGCCAGGTTGTATCATAAGCCTTCTCCAAGTCAAAGAAAACTTGAACCAGATGTTGACGCAGGCGAAAAACCTTCCACACATCTGATTCAAGGGCAACAAGATGATCGATAGTTGACCGAAACCGTCGAAAGCCACACTGGGACGCAGATAAGAATCCCTGTGATTCCAACACCCAGACCAACCACTCACTGACCATCCGTTCCACAAGTTTACAGACACAGCTAGTCAGAGCGATTGGGCGATAACTGGAAGGAGAAGTAGGGTCTTTGCCCGGTTTCACAACATTCAATTGAGATCTGAAGACCACAGTTATTCGGCAGAAGTGGTCAATTATATGCCTCGTTAGTTATCACCCAACGCATGAGAAATGAATGAAGTCCATGTATGTCGCAAGACGGTTATATATTAAAGAGGCATGACCGTCTTGGGAGAAAGCCGAGTAGAGAGGGAGGGAGGATTTTACAATAATTGCAATAAAGGCGCCTTCTCATCTTTTCAACTCCCAGAGGCAGCATTTTCATAACTAAAACGATATCACGTGACCCACATAAGCCTATCGGATGACGGAGAATCTGGATCGTGGATGCGTGTTTAGAATATGGGTAACCATATCGAAATGGTGAACAAGCACCTTTAAGCCATCTTTATGCACTTACCTTTATCGCTGGACCCGGCAAATAACCTCATTGCAGGGCGCAACAATAGCGGCAAGACTCAATTAGTATCCTAGTGCTTTAGTAGTTTATAAAGATAAGCACATTGAACCAGATAACGATTCGCCAATTTACATCTGGGTCACATCACTTTTCAATGAAACATACGTGCGTAAAGATGGCTGACTGTCCTACGTTATTTCAATGGTGAATTTATCGTTGATTGTTTATTTCCAACTGAACTGGGCAATAACTATTAGAATTCAGTAATCGATGGGAGGAAGGAGAGGAAGGATGAGCGTATAGACAGTATCCAGTCCCCCTTAACATATGATGGAAACAGCGTCCAACTCGGTGAACGTTTGTACTACAAAAATACTGCCACCTTATGCTTATAAATCTAAGAAGGCGTCATGCTGTTTCGATACTACGCATCAGTGGAATTTTAATTTTCAATATTCCGGCTACTATTTAATAGGTCGAGAAAAGCACGTGATCAGTCAAACGCTACAGTACATTAAGTCAGAACAGAATAAGTAAACGACAACACCGAGCTAGAAGCTAAGACGAATGCGCCCCCCCCCCCCTCCACCTCCACACCACCCAAGTACTTCACTCTTTCTTCTTCACATACTCGTGACTACAAGTTTGTCGGAACAAAACCCAAACGCGGACAAATTCCTACGACTTCTCTCTCATGCTCACTACGAGAATAGCACACAAAAAGCTTACAATTCGACATAACTATTACAACCGTCATATTATGTAGACAATTTAGTGTTTTTTTTAAATGTCTACTTTCAAGTGGCATGGGGTCCGGATTCGTACCTCAGATCAGCAATGTCCCATAACGGCTTGACGGATGAAGCATCCTCTCAAGTTCACATACTCATTATAAATCAATGAATGCTGATGATAGTGTGACAAAATTTACTAACGTAAAACGACCCCTCAAAAAGTTGCAAGGTAGACCGCGTAAAAAGTAAAGTGTATATGTGTGGTCACATACTGTGAAACTGTTGTTTTACAATACAGAATGTCATAAAAAAGTTTCACTTCTAGCATTATCGGCTTTGGATGCAAACTACATACTTTACAGGCATAATTAAAAGGTTGAAAGACAGTAAAATTGCCAAATTTATTGAAAGTAGTCGTGGCCACAATTTGAAGACTCAACCTTAAGTTTTATCGAATACAATAACAAACAGAGAATGGAATGGTAAATAGCACATGCTTAAGAACATCACTGGAAGGATTCAATTTACAATGGCTTATTACTCATCAGGAAGTCCAAGCAGTTGCCTCGGGGTCTCCCCGAAGTTAGAGCCCATTGGGGGCTCCCGCCCCCCCCCTCCCCCTCCAACAATGCGCTTCTCGTCATTATCTAACATCATAATTTGCTAGCGGGGAGCAAAGCGTTGAGGAGAATTTGGGGATCTGCACAAATACCTCTGCGGCGTTGTGCAATAAAGGGCAGTGTTAGCGCATTGTTGGCGAACCATCGTCGAATATATTTGTACAATAACGATTTGCATTGTTATTAACCAAGCCATTGTTGTGATAGTATAACGAGCCATTCTTGGCTGGGTTCACGGCCCGCATCAAGGAAAATTGACGAAAAATGTAGTTTTCAAGGAAATATTGACCAAGTAAAATTCACTCGGTGCGGTAATTACTTCAATGCATCACCTCTGATATGGTGCACAGACTTGAGAAGCCCCAGTGAGGTCACTTAGCTTTGCTCACAATTCTCACTCGGTTCACGTTTGCTCTTCGTGTTTGTAATTTTCCTTGGCCTCTGTTCTGACAAATGCAAACAAAAAAAGATGTTGCCGCCGCGGATAATTGCGTTGGCGCTACGTGGTGGCAAGGAGGGGTTGGAGTTGGCGGCCAGCTTGCGTAACAGAGAAGAGACTGGCACAACGTGGATGGGCCCGTATTTTTTATGGGGTGGGTGGGGATGTGGGGAAGGGTTTGCGTTCCGCCTGCTGTCATCTGGTGGCGAAAAAATTGTACTGTAATGTGGTGGTGAAACGTTTTACGCGTAGTGACGCCTAATTGTAATTAATTCCCCATAGTTATTTCCTCCGTCCCAGTTGGAATATTTGCGACCCATGATTGTTGGGGGGAGGGGGAGAGAGCGGAGGACAGAGATGGACAGTAGGAAAAAGAGGATTTGTGTATGGGGTAACGCAAGAGTAGAAGGGACTAGCGTAACCTAACGCAGGCAGAATACACCGAGCTCGGGGGAGGGCAGAGAGAGGGGGGGGGGGGGGGGGGACGGGTGACGAAGGGTTTTAAAAAAGATTTTTTGTAGGATACATGACTTAGTAGGGGAATAGACGAGCCTTGGTCGTGCTGCTTAGTTAGGAAGGCCAGTAGTTTTCGGGCTTTTGTGACCACACACGCGTCTGTGTAAAATACAAGTGCCAAATAATTTTTTATTCTGTTCAGCCTGTTGCTTTGTATCTAGAAGCGCGCTAGTGCTTCACCCATCAAGTTCAGATTGTTGGCTTTCCACAGCGTCTAATTGTTGCCGTCTAATGGTGGTTGTTCAAATCAAGGTAGTCGCATGTGGTGATTTCGTTGTTGTTGTTGTTGTTACAGTTTTACATAGTTTTCTAGTAATAGGGCGCATGACAATACGTCTAGGCTCTAATAAACAGATCAAATCAAATCGACTTGAATTGTAGTTCAAAATAAAAAAACCAATAATACTAAATAAATAAAATAAGACATTGTCAGTGCTAGGGCGAAGGCTAACTACTGCTTCTCTTACTCAAGACATCAAACCGGCGTTTTCTGGTATTGAGCACTAAATATTTATGCAATAGAATGCCTTGGAAATTGTATAGATCGACGGGGTTTACCGAGTGAACAACAGAAAGTCCTGTTTCACAGCTGTGCATAAAGGATTTCAATATGGAAAAGGTACCTCAACATCGTTGATTTCATGCTTATTACTAGTACTTATTACTAGCTAATTCCACTCAGATAAAATAATTTATTCAACCGATAGGCCTGTAATTTGACTTTCAGTTCACTTTTGACTCCAATAGGTGTCTTTTATGGGTTGACATTTGGGGAGGTTTCTAACTCAAAAGATTGTTATGGTTTGTAATGCTATTTTCGAGAACGTTGGGAACACGCCATCTGTTATCAAAGTAATTGTCTGTTCCTTTCCTTTCGTTTTATTTGAGGCTCAGCCTGCCGCTATGCGCCCCAAAACTATACAAATTCTTCCTGACAAAGTCACCACACTCACAGAGCACACAACAATAATTGTCCGCCATGGCCGAGCAACAATGCAGCCTCGGTTAACTTATTGTTTCCTTTCAACAATTAAATTTATTTGATATCTGCCCCCAAACAAAACTTGTTAAGGATTTCCGCCATGCTTTTCGGCCGTGTAAAGTCGTGATATCAAACTCCAAGCTCTTTCACCAAGCTAATCCCACCGACTAATACTTCAAACGTTAAATGAAATAATTGAAAATTGCGCAGTAAGCAACTTTCGTATATTTCATTTAACCTTCTAACTATTATTCAGTGAGATTAGCTTGGCGAAAGAGCTTGGCATTTGATATCACGACTTCACACACCCGAAAAGCTTGGCGGGAATTCTTAACAAGTTTTGTTTTGGGGTAGATAACTAAATACAAGAAGAAGGAACAACTTAACGAAAATTAATAAACTAAACTAAACTAACTTATCGCGCTCACATGTTTCTTGTTTACAATCTAACTTAACGCAGCGGTCAGTTTATTGGAAATATAATTATCACGCTCATTAATTATACGAAAGTTACGATTTCTTAAGACTGTTCAGGAAACGATTTACAGTTTATTTTCATATGGAGCTCACATTCTGTACTTTCACTAATGCAAACCCATAAAACAACCAAAAGGGATGATATCATACCAAAAAAACAAAAAAACAATAAGGTTAAAGGAACCCATCCAGTTTTCGCCATAGAAAGTAGTGATATCACAGCCAAAATGGCGCTACCAAGTTTTCCGTCCCAAGCCTCATTACTCAATCTTAACTGGCACCTCGGTCAGTTAAGCTTCATTGATTAGGGTTCGAGCCAAAAACTTGGTGGCAGCCATTTTGGCTCTGATATCACTGCTTTCTATAGCGAAATCTTTATGGGTCCCATTATCTTATGGGGTGTTGGTGTGATCCATTTTACAGTTATGAAAAGGGTTTAATTTTCTCTCTTTAACAATCACTACGGTTTATCATTCCTCCTTGCATCATGGAAAGCTACGCAATCGACAGCTTCCAGTTTGTCGCATTAACGAAATTTTGCCTTGCGCCGACGGCCCTGCCGCCTGGGCACCATATTAGGGTTCGGAGGCCGTATTTCAAGGTCTGTGTCGGGGGTTGTTATAGCAACTGTGGCAGCTGCTGAACTTTGTTGAATTCACTACCCGGCTCATAGTGGGGCAGATAACCCAGTTTGGGCTGGCGCCCAGAAAACAAAACAAAAAATAAAGACTCTGACAAGAAGATCCACCTGCTGATAGAACGCACAGTTTTTCAGAGGAGACAAAAACTCATTGTAAATCTGCGAATGAAGGCGATGAAGTATCCTAAATAATGTACAACGCCTTTCAGATTAAGCTTAAGTTTGAATGCAAAGCTGCGAATGTTTGTCTGATGGCGTCGCATTCTTACGGTTTTCTTGAGACGCAGATTGACTATTCAAACATCAGCAAATTGATGAGATACCACTACAATGTTCAAATAAATGGTGGCTTAAAGAACTATGTAATTTTAGTCGGAAAGAGGACCTATCTATACCAGTAGGAAAAAAAAGGTCAAGCCTTAAAATAATTAATGCTTTAAAGGAAAAAGTACAAGAAAAAGGCATGTAAGCCATCAGCATCGCACTAATACGTGTAATAGAATCTCCAGCATTCTAAAAAATAAGCAGGAGTTTCTTTTCCCCAGCGAACGCTGGGAAGAATAGCCACAGCAACAACTTTGTCCGTCCGTCACCTTTTTCAACTATCGAACGGTACCAGATAAGTCAAAATGGTTTCACCATTAGATTGAGAGGACAAAATTAGCTAAATTCTTCTTCTTTGAAAGTTGATGTGACTGCAGCTGAATATATAAAATAGGCATGGGCTGGTGGAATGGAAGGGATTTCCGGATTCATTTGATGTGATCCAGTTGGCCATTTCGAGCGAAAATGGCAACAATTGCATCAAAATTAGGTTATTTTCGACAGCAGTGAGTTACGAGCAACCCGCCCCTGGCCAGTGGCGTAACGTACAGGTAGGCTAGGTAAAGCATTGCTTACGGGCCCCTTCAACTCGGAGGCCCGCCAAGCATTGGATATGGACAACATCATTGAAGTTTTTGCATTGGGGTTTTTGCATTGAAGCAGTGAACGCAGTGAACGAACTATGGTATGTAAATTTCATGTTCATAGCACAGTATGTCATAAGCAAGTCCAAGTTCCCATTTAACAAGTGTAATAATGTAGCTACTAAGCTAAGCTTATAAAAATTCGATAGTAAAGTATGCTAAAAAAATACCACACAGACGTGTTTTTTTATAATTTTTTTTATAAAATATTATTGCTTGTTTGCATTACGAAGTAACTAAATTTTTTTGCCTGAAAAATTGTTGGTTGTTCGAGAACGTAAACCAAACCATGTACCATTTGGACCATTTGTACATTTGGACCAAGACAGCCGAAAACGTCAAAAAGGTTTGATGGGGGAGAAGGGACAATAAATGGAGGAAGGGCCCGACCAGAAATTTTGCCTATGGGCCAGAGACACTTTGTTACGCCACTGCCCCTGGCATCATGCTTCTCAAAAAGACCATGCGCTCTTCAGTGCTGACCGTATGCTTTATGAACCCATCCACCTTGGAATTTACTGTTAACACAATTGTCTTTCGGTGTGTGGTGGGGCCGATGGACTTGCAACTCGGATCCCAGTTCGAAACCGACCACCCAACTGACATTGCAACTCGTGAACAGGAATAAGGGCCTTCCTTAGCCATCGCCGTCTCTATTCATACGGAATGTCAGTTTGGTTGCAGCAGCCACTTTAAAGTCTTTGGCTGGTTGTTGGTCGCCTCCAACTAATCAAATTCGTTCCTTTGTTTTCCGGCGGCGGGAACTTCTTCCGACCCATTACGCAATCGCCTACTTCTCGTCGAACAAAACGGAAATGTAAATGCAAACTCAAGGTTAATGACCTTACGCGTTTCTTGTTGCCAGTGAGGCCTTCATTGGTTAGGTGGGTGGGGGCTGACGGCAGTTTCACGCGCGAGAGAACGAGCAACTAGCTGCATTAAGACATCCCCTAACTGAAATTCCTAATAAGTAAAACCAGATTACTCAGTCGCGAATTGGATTACGACTACCGCTTCTTGGCTTAAATTTGGGAGGAAAAAAGCGGGGGGAAAGAAGAAAGGCTGATGGGGTCTAAAGACGTAAGAAAAGAGAGAGATTGGGAGATAGATAGGCTTTCTTCCGTCCCCAACTCCCTCTCCACCCTCATGTGTAATTTAAAACTCGCGCAGAATTCAGTGATTTAACCGGAAATATTTCTGTTCAATCTGAAATTGCAATCGCTTCGTCTTTGTGTTTGTGTATGCGCACAGTTTTACCTACCTAACTCACGTGACGCCGCAAGAAAGAAATAGATCCGCATCGGATGACAAAATTTGAAAAAAAAAAAAAGAATCGATCTGAGCATTCGTCGAGATTATTTAACTTTATCGAAAAATACAAGTTAAAATAGACTTAATAGCAAACGTTTTTTGTATGACTTGCTCAGGAGGCGACAATGTTTTAATTAATTTATGTCTGGTTTTGTGACTAAACTCTTTCTTTTCGGGCAGTACGATTGTACGAAGCCAAATAGAGACACAGTCAAGTTAAACGGTCTGGCCAAACTTTAATGGTGGATTCTAGACAACATCCTAGACTTAACTTTAACTTTATTAACAAGAAAGCCGCAGTGCCCAGTTTGGGTACTCTTCCGAAAGAAAGACATTTTCCCCATTCGATGGAAGAGCTGTAAACAAACACTAAAAGGAAAGGAACTGAAAAAAAATTAACAGATAGTTGTGGCTGTATTAAAATAGTTGTTTAAAATTTTAAATGTTTTATTTCAAGGAATCTGAATTACATCCCACATAAATTGCAGCTTATACACAGTCAAACTAAACACATAACATTAATAATCATCACATATTTATGGCTACAGTGTTCTGTATACCAACAGTTCGATTCTGTATTGATACTCAATAACTTTCTTAATTTTGAATAAATGTAAGAAAATGACAAAAAACATCAAATTTATTAAAGTCTACTTATTTATTACGGAATAATAAACAAATAGACGTAGAATAAAGAATAACCATATTTATGATT
>JAHWFP010258880.1:0-16196 GCA_023313725.1 Lithobius niger | reverse complement strand
GTAAGTGAAGCAACAAAGCACTTCTACGTGGAGCACTGGGCAGAAATCATGTAAGTGAAGCAACAAAGCACTTCTACGCGGAGCACTGGGCAGAAATCATGTAAGTTTCCACCCTGTAATACTAATGTGTTATAGCATTTCTCGCTCGGCCAAGTAACTTATCTTCAGAACTCCATCAAATGTCGAGTATACCTTACCCGAGAATCAGTTAAGCTGTCTCTAACGTTCTAAAAACTGAAGTAACGTTTTATAACGTTAATTGCTCTAACGTTCTGTCAGTGGGAGTTCGGAAACGAATGACCATTTGCTGTGAGGCTTTTATGCGCCCTTTTGTAAAACTAGAGCGTCGTTGTTGTTGCTCAAGCATCTACGGTTTTAACGTAATTATTTTCCGCTCGAATTAATGCTGCAAACAACGAAACTTGTTATCGTAGGAGCCAACAACTTCTTTGCTTACCCACAAACACTAGAACTGTGGAAAGCGACAAACAAGAGAAAACGACAGCTACCTCAACTAAAGCGTCCTTAGTTAGACGAGCATGTTTGCTTTTCACGAAATCCGTGACAATGTTTGCTTGTTTCCGTAGCAACGTGTGAATTTTTTTAATGTCAAAATATAATCTGTCAAACATTTTTTTACGAATAAGCCTGGGAAAAAAGCAATAAATAGTAGAAGTGTGACTGAACTCGATGCTATTTTGAACTGTCACTTGTTTTCCTTGTTAAAGTGAACGCTTACTGGCATGTTTTCAGGTGGAGGCATGCTTTTAAGAATTAAGACTATGATAGAATGCATGAGTTTTATCAGCATTGTTAATAGCTATGCTTGTTTCGGGTTGCTCCATGAAAGACTGAGTCGGACTAATTAAGGTTGTGGTTTGTCCAACGTCTGAATTGTTAAATTTCCACTTGACTACACTGTCTTTACTTTTAGTCTTGCCATCAAAACGACGTAGTGTAGCTCTGTTTTGAAATTATTTACAGTCGGCCGGCTACTATTGTCATAAACTGGTACAAACAATGACGTGGCGTAAAGGTAATGCACTGAGGCTTATGCTGTCAGTTGGCGGCGTGTACGCATAAATTAATCGTCGCCAGTCTGTAATCTCGAAGAAATACAGTTCCTTCTAACATTTTTCTCTTATATTTGTTGCAAAGCATCATTTTGAATCCTGACCCTCCATTTACTAAATTACATCCCAATTTACCGATTGCCACCGATACAACCATTACCCTTACATTTTGCCGATACCGATCGGATCAATACCTCACTATTTATAGTAAAAGTAGAGGGCGTTCCACAAACAACACAAAGGAAGAAATCTAAATGCAAGAGGAGAGAAATAGTACCCCTCTTCTTGGCCTATCCCCACCTTGGCAACCACTTTTTCTAAGTTTGAACTAATACTTTTACCTCCCCTCACCTCTTGGACTTGGACTTTTTCTTTTGCGTTGTTTGTGGAAACTCCAGTATACTAGACCAAATTTAAAAGAGCGTTTCATATAAAATTGGATATTTTGTCGTAGTTGCGATGTACACAAACAACTAGAACATTGTGTACATTGTTTTTTTCTTTATTTTTTTTAATTAAAAAAATTTGACCTCTAAATCTATAATTATAAACTAGCCGGGAAGATGTTGAATTGTGTGTTGAATTAATGCAAACCGCATACCCCATATCATCCGATTCCAGAGTTGCCGAAAATACGATATTTTCCAGCTCTTTACCGCGTTACACTGGACCAAAATGCAGTACCGATGCCGATCCTCCATCGATGTAAATATCGGCCAATTCCTGTACCTAGTCACAATGAAACGAATTCAAAGACATTCCGCGAATACGCAGCGATTTTATCTGGCGTGACCAATGATTAACTTGATCAGTCCTATTGGCAAACTTATTGAAAATAGTACAGTGCTGAGCTGATTAGACTGCAGATTTGTAGACTAGTTAAAGGGCAAACAAGGTGATTTCAACTTGTTTATTTCAATAGTAGGCTTTTTTCAACTCTCTTTGACACAAAAATAACAATTAAAATACATTATTTTATACATACAATAATAAGAAACAATGTGAGATTTACCACTTATTATCATTTGATGCCACCAGATGCCGTTGTAGCAAAGTGTGTCTACCTAATTGCATATTTAATAACTAGTGCTTTATTCAGATATTATGTATTTGCTTTTACGACCAAAATGCTTATTCTTTTCGGAAAAAAAATTAAAGATGTACGTACACATTCAAGTTAAATCAATTAACACACTTTATTAACAACGGCATCTATTGGCAAGAAATGGTACGAAAATTGGCAAATCTTAAAGGACTTTCTTTTTATTATATAAAATGCTGGGAGTTCTTTTTGTATTTAAGAGAGTTAAAAAGGTCTGTTATTGTAATAAAATAAGTGCAAATCACCTTGTTTGCCGTTTTAATTTAATGGGTTGTGGAAGAATGGATAGGCCACTAAAAATTAATTTAATGGTTCTCTGGAGTGGTGCTAAAAAAATTGACGTGGGCACGTGCTGTTTGTTTTTTTTTTTTACTTTGTATTGGCGATTTTTCAGATGTGAGCGATGGCTTTTTTTTTTTTTATTTAATCAAACATTAAACTCATGTAGCGTACATTTTGTTGTGGAGCCTTGTTCTGAGTGCAAATGTTGTACATTCTTTGGAACCAAGTTTTTAGCTGCGACACACCTCTGAACGGTCCTTAGATTAGGTTCTTGACGATCGTCTGAGTGGAGTTAGGGCAATATGGTCATCGCCTCCAGGAAATGTTTGTTGAAGGCGTTGGTATGTGGATTAGGAGTTAGTTTTTTTTTTATAGACTAGGCTAACAAAAAAGTTTATGCGCTAAGAGAAAACCCAAGCATGCTCTCTCCGGAACAGCTTAATTAAATTATAGCGGCCTTACAGGAGAGTCAGGACATGGCAAGTGAGTTGACACCTGTGCACAAGACTCAATGCATAACACATCAACAGGAATAAAGTTGGGTTTGGTTGGCATATTCTTGTGTAATGCAGTCGTATTCCTACCCACGCTTTGCTAGCAACTGCAAGCGTCCATGCATGAAGCCGAAACGTAGTAGGTCAGCAATCCTATGTGAAAAGCGTCACTTTTACAAACATCCAACTTTAAACTTGATGATTGGAAGAGCCGAGTGTTGGGACCGACCCTGTCACGGCGTATATACCTTTGTGTCAGCTAGATTGCTTCAAGCTCCATAATCGCATCTGAAGATTTGCTGCTCGCCTCCTAGCCCGTTACCTAGCAACCGTTGACTCGCGAGTCTCATTTCCCTTGCCTGTGATACGTGATCCGAAGCGGCTTATGCGTTGCAAGCGAGAAACGAATTCGAAGCCATAAGGATTACAGGCGTCTGCGTGCCGCGCAGCTTCCTCCAATGTACATGTGGTGCAAGAAGAGCCATTAGGCACTTCGACTGCGCCGATCGCGTGGAAGTTCTTTAGTGGCTTCGATCGCCTGTTTTGAAACTATCTGAGCGGCACCAGCCATTTCGCCTTTAAATTGTCACACATCTAACTCAAAGGTTAGCTACTGCCTGTACCATTTATATAGATAAGATAAAGATAGATTTGCCACAAAAAATAAAAGGGCAAGAAAGGGCGAGATCAAAGCGACCACTAATATCTTACCAGAAAATTACGTAAAATAGGATAAAAGGTAAAAGATAGCAATGTCAAAATTATTTTTTCTTTGAAACGAAAACATTTTTGGATATATTTTACAGTGATACATGTGGAGTGTAGTCAGGGGCAGAACTCTGGACGTTTCAGATGTCTTTAAATAGCCACCATAAAAAGTCGTATGAATTCCCACTAAGGTGTCATAACAATATTTTCGCCCAAAGAATTCCAAACTGGTGCAATAAGAATACTAAAAAAAAAAGACTTCCTATATGGCTTGTCGGGGAAATTTTACCCGACAAGAGCCAGGTACGAAACTTCACCAGGAAATGACTTCGGAACATTGTTTTTGTCATTTTTGTTGAGAAAAAAAGTGCTTTGTTATTAGTTTTGTTTTAACGTTGTTATTACAGGTATAAGGTCAGTAGCCTTCAAGTTGGCTTGAATTTCACCAGGAAACGGCTTTAGTGTGGGTTTTTTTCCCAATTGTTTTTTTCCTCCTTGTCTTTTCTCCGTGATTTTTTCCTGTATTTTTTCCCCCAATCAACTTTTTTTCTATGGCTTTTTTCCAGTGTTTTTTTTTTTCACATGGGAAGTTTTGCCACGCCTTATTTTTTTCATTTTCCGAAAACCTAAAGTCCAGCACAAGGCTTATTCACCTACCATTAGTAAACCGTCTTTACTCAATCTAAATCAGAAAGGCTTTACGAACACATCTTGAAACCAGTCCAGCAAGTATATAGTTAGTTGATCTGGTTAGTCTGCCAATTCTTTTTAGAATCTTGTTGATTAAATTTACTATTTACTGAATCATCATCAGCGTGGAAAGTTTTTCGACAGTCGCGTTGATTGTGGGAAAGCTGTGTAAACGTTCGTCAATTGAGAAGTTTCCAGAAATCTTGGTAAAGTCGGGAAATATATAAAGTACTAGTTGTGCCCGTGCGCATGCTGCGCACCCCCCCCCCCTACCCACCAGCCACACATCCCTGCTTCCCTTTCCCCTGCCGCACCCCGTTGCATCCCGTTCCTGCACTCCGATAGTGTGGGTTCTGAGTATCTCTCCGCCTCACACTGGCACCTCAGGTGTTTGGTCTTTGGTTTTAAATTTATCACACCGAAGACTGAACATGTGAATGGCTTCCACATATGGCCTCCCCCCCCCCCCCACAATTACTTTAACTCCCAATCCCGACACTCCTGCCACCTCCCAGATTTGCATACGTGTCCCTCCATACACGCTTGCCGGCCTCCCCCTCCCCGAAAACGTCGCCCCGTGACGTTCTCCCTTTGGTGCAGCCCCGGGAAAGTCGCTGGCGTGTGTTTGACTGACGGCTAAAAAAAACCCTATCACTGAGAAATCCAGCATTCAGTAAGGAAGTAATCCCATGTTTAAGTTAATCCTTTGAAACAATTCACTTCGGTAGTGCGCATTGCCCACCACACACACTTGCCCTGGCACCCTCTCCCGCATCCCCCGAAAACGCCACCCCGTGACATTTCCCCTTTGGTGCAGCCCCGGAAAAGTCGCATGCGTATGTTTGACTGAAGGCTAAAAAAGAGCCCTGAGAAATCCAGTATTCAGTAAGTTAGTAACCCTATGTTTAAGTTAATCCTTTGAAACAATTCACCTCGGTACCGTGCATGGCGACATTGTTGCAAGCACCGATTGTTGCCGCCCACTTAAAAACAATTCAACTCCTTTCTGGAAGTGAACATTTAGGAAATAACTGTGCCTTTCCATCGTATCATGCTGCCAATTTCGAGGCCAATTCCGGGCCTCGAAATTAAGAACCAATCGTCGTTTGGTTTAAAGTTGTCTGGTTTAGTAGACGCTGGTTGTTTTGTTTTTTTTTTTAGCTCAAACGCCGACAATGGCACAGTCTACGTGACTAACACTTTGTTGGCCACTTTGGTACCCCAACAATAGTAAACAAGCGGCTACAGCGACTACCTGGTCGCATCCGGTCTTCTGTACAATTCTGCCACTACCAATAATGAGGCACACTTCTCTAACACGCATTACAACAGCTATCTCTATTATATAATCTAACCTAAGAACAGTAACCATCAGAATTGCCCGTTACAAATGTGTTAGCTTTTAAGCTTATTTTAAGTTTTAGGCATAATTGTCAGCGTTTAGGCCTAATTTACAACTTTAATTTCGTAAGTAGCAACTAACTGAGATTTGGATTGTATACAGTAAAGTAAGCCTATTCATTTTGCAACACGGTATGCCTCCGCGCACACAGTTACAGTGTTACAACGTAATGCGCAACGTAGTCTATATAGATCAGTGGTAGTAGGGAAGGGACAGGAGAAAAGCTGCAACAGTGACTTATAGCAACTATTGACGTTGCCATGGTAACGTGATTTTAGACCTAATTTTCATTTTTTAGGCCTAATTTTTTTAACGGCAGTTTTAGTTTCGTAAGTATAGCAGATAGGCCTAATGGAGAATTTGGTTCGATCGTAAGCCTATTCATTCATGCAACAATGCGACAAGACTCTTTTAAACGAAGCTAAAATGTTTTTGTTTTTACGGCTGCGTTAACACAAATATTCAGGATTTCAATTCGATGATGAAAATGTTATTATTTAATTTAGTTACGTCGAAGAAGTCTAAAAGCTATAAGGAGGCACCGATGTTTTAATTTGCCACGTTATTTCACTAACTTTTGACACTAATTCGAACGTTGTAAACAGTGGTCGTCAATTTCTGCAACCATGGCGAAGTTGAAAAAATCGACGGACGGACGGATGGACAAAGTCGTTGCAATAGTCTTCTCAGCCGGTACGGCTTTACAGAAGACTAAAAACGAACCCAAAAACAGTGTAGGGATAGACAGATATTAAAATCGGTATCGGTTTTTACAGATATTATCGGTATTTTTCATGCATCGGTATCGGATCTGTATTGGTGTTTATTTACAGATATTTTGCCGATACGACCATCTTCCGCTAACTAGTAGTATGTAGTAGTAGTTATATGTAGTATTTGTTACCCAATTTCGAGCCCATTGGCGTTCCGTCCCGTTTAAACCATCTTCCGTGCGCACTGGCTATTCTGCCTAGCTTGAGAGAAACCTTTCCTGTATAGCACCGCTCGCATCGCATGACATCATCTGGACAGCGTCTCGGTGAATTTAATGCATGCGTACTGTCGGCTTTTTGCACTTAAGCCTTTCTGCAGTGTGGACTGGGTTTTTTTATGGTCAGAGGTACGAATGAGTTTGACTTTTTTACCTGTTGACTTTAAAAAAAAAATAGTTATCGGTATCGGTGTATCGGAATCTGTAACAGTATCTGTATCGGATCGGAGTGAGGGGAAAATATCGGTATCGGATTGGATGGGTATATTTCTGTATCGGTCGATCCCTAAAACAGTGCGGCAGGGCTGGTAAGTGGCGCCATCTCTTTGAAGACTTTGGAAAAAGTGTTATAACCCGAACTTGTACTCCATGGCCGACAATAGACGGCGACATGGCAGGTTTGGTAAGTGCCGCCATCTGTTCGAAGACGTTGGAAAAGTGTCCTACCCCGAATTTGAAGGCGAATCCCGTCAACAGATGGTACTACAGTGTGGGTGGGGTACTTGATTGTACGACGGAATGGCGTGGCCGGTGACTTGGTCGCCTGCTCCGTATTACATATGTATGATTACACTGACTTTTGTGAATCGAAAGATGGAAAACTCCGATGAATACGGAAAGTTCAGGGAATGTTGGTGAATCTAGTCCACTTGAATAAATCAAGTGGACTTACCCCCCTTCCCTCAAGTTCTTGCAGTGTTTTTAAAATTTGATTCATGTCATAATTATGTCCCTTTTGTTGGCTTGTTGGGCAGATATTGTTCGGGCTTTATTTAGGAAAAAAGAGAAGGGAAAGAAAAATATTTTTTTATATTTTTTTTTATCTTTCTGCTATTGAAATGTTTTAATCTCGTTTTTGGATTACTTTTGGTGTTACTTTTATGTATATTTTCTAACCCTTAATTTTGTAGGACCATTGTTGTGGTATGTTGTTATACATATTTGGGTTCCTTTTTCCATTTCAGAATAAATCTTACCTAAGAAGCGTTTTTGGACTGTCGGTGTATCTAGATACTTTGGCAGTTGCTAAACTTTCCATGCACGAAGTTGCTGTCATTAAAGAACCATGTTTTTTTCGGGGAGGATTTTCCCCTAAGAACTAGAATTTGTATGCACAAATACTTTGAGTTTGTACTATAGGGTCCAGACGCCTTCTGCATACATCGCTTTTACCTTTTTAAGTCGCGCGCTTTAGGCCTAACGTTTATAACCGTTCATAGAGCACGCTGACTGAATAACCCTATTCGAAATGATGATCTTATGAAATTATGACTTGCTACTGTTAGTGCACTTTATTAGTGTTACTTGCTAGTGCAGTTTCTAAAATCATGTGGAAGGATTTATGCTAACAGATTGTCGAATCAAAATTGTAAGATATAAACTAAAAAGTTAAAAACTGCGATGGTAAAATATCAAAACTAGCCTAACAAATTTCAAAGCAGTCACGCATGCACAGTGGCTCATGAGCACAGGAATGGACGGACAGTTTACAGGGTTTATTGATACAGAACTATTACGATGTCATCATCCAACTACTACTACTTGGTGCTACTTTGGTTCGCGTCACGAACACGAGGTGCCATCACTCGACCACACACCGGCGCCATTGGAAAAGCCAGCTGAGATAGACGCTGCCTTTTGTGGTCACTGCCAAATGCACAGCGCAGTCTCTGATGAACACTGACACCTGACAACGCATGTACGAATCGTTCTTCCTATGAACTGATTCAGTGTTTGTTGGTTCAGTGTCTGTTTAAATTTCATTTCATTTTTGTATAGCGCACTTCGTGCAGGCCCTACGGCTCCAAATCGGGCTAAACGCAGACAAACCTACCTTACCATGTACAGGTTTGACGTACAGTAAAGGCTTACTCACAAAATAATGTTTAAGTGGTGCAATAAAAGTATAAAACAAATCAGATATTATGCAGTGAAACAAGTCTGTGCTGCTTGAAACACCAGCCGTCAATGCCATGACAAATGCAATTAAGTTTATTCACTAACCATAGCCAGACTCTGTAAGCCCTGCAGCCTGCGCCGCAACGTATGAATAAGCAAACATACGGCATTTTGTGACGTTATTTGTGTTCGGTGGGCAGCCAGACCCAATAAGGCCTACTGCAAGACTTATTCTGTTTTGAAATGCAGGCTTTGTGAGGCCTGTTAAAATGTTTCAAAATATGAATTCACAAACGGTGCATCCAACATTGCGGGTTTCAGCATTATCCAACATTATGAATCGTAGATAAATATATTTCGTTAGATATTCCTATTCTACTGCCTACTTTGGATCAGGACCCATATCCCCAGCTTTAAGTGTTAGCGTTGGTGTTTCAGTTAAAGATGGCACTTTCTGCAGCAAGAGAAAAGGTCACGGCGCTCGTATAAAACGAAACAGGAGTGAACTTTTTTTTCTTTTTGTGTTTTTATTTTGGAACGACGTCAGACTTAACATTTCTTTCAGTAAAAACCAAGCCATGAGCCAAAACTTTTGTTAGAATCCCGTTCCGTATACCTGGCTTTGTCGTCGAGCTAAATGAAAAAGAAAGTGGATCTCAAAGAAAGAAAAACACAACATAAAAAGAAAGGAATATTTTGACGAGAAAGTAGGTCGCATTCCCTAGCGACATCTGGCGTCAGCTAGACGAATTACTCTCGCTGTATTCACAACGGTGAGCAGCAGCGGCGGACTGCAGGGAGCTAGGTGACGGGCTTGGGGGGGGGGGGGAGCCTTTTATAGATTTTCTTAAAGATGTAATGCGGAAAAGCTGTTTCCTGCTTTCTGAGGAGATCGATATTTTCATCAATGGCAATCTATTAAAAGCTACATTTGATATACCAAACAGCCCCGGGCATGACTTGTACTCGCGACGCCGCTTTTATTTTGTTCGGATGCCAAATTTCGACCATTATTTTTTTCTTTCTAAGCCAGATGAATTTGCGTTATTACTCCAATAATTTATTAAAGGGACATACCTTCCGAGCGATATGCACATTCATTTTTCTTGATATTCCATACGAAATAGTCACCTTGCTTTATTCACCTACCATTATTAAGTCCTGTGCTATCAACCCGTTTTAATATGCAGTAGCTACAAGATGGTCTGCTGCAACAAAGATGATGGACACTCGCATTACGTACAAGATATGTCTTAATACGCCACAGAGCGTATTAAGACCTCAGTCTACGATGATTTTAGGGCAGGAAATTCATAATGTGCGTTGCTTAAGCATGGCCTCCATCAACGTTTAGGTTAAATTTGTTCTCTTGCCAACCAACCCTACCATAGTCGCAGATGGCCTTGGTACAGCAGTGTAAGGATACGGAGGTAGCATTCTTAAGCAAGGCCAATTGACATTTAGCTCCATGCTTTATCTTAGCTGGCTTTGTTGTCGTCGTACCTCTATATGAATGAACTAACGACGGACTTACCATACAATCGAATGAGACGTATACAAGCCATGTTTATTTGCTTATACGCTTCCCTGGACATTTGAGACTTTCATCAAACGTGGAAAGAAGGGAATCCGATGATTAAATAAGTCAGTTTCTGAATTAATCACTCCTCATCAATTTTGAATACAAAACGTACCCAGGCCACTGCAGAATCTTAAGCCATACTTAAAACCGTTAGGTGGCAGTAGCAGCTCACACTAACAGTACATGGTCACTCAATTCCGATAGCTCTCATTAGCAGTTCTTATACAATTATATTCTTTGCGCTTGTTTGCGATTACTTGCATTCGAACTAAGTA
This sequence comes from Lithobius niger, assembly GCA_023313725.1. Taxonomy (NCBI): domain Eukaryota; kingdom Metazoa; phylum Arthropoda; class Chilopoda; order Lithobiomorpha; family Lithobiidae; genus Lithobius; species Lithobius niger. Next base: position 5,698 of record JAHWFP010258880.1, on the reverse strand, counting down.
ATGTGGTCGCTTACCCAAGTCCAAAGGTGCCCGCCTTGTTCTGATATCCAGCTTCATCGCAACTGCTCTGCATTAACGATGAAGGAATGCCAGCTGTTAAAGAAACTGCCTCCCTCGTTTCACAAAATGAGGAACACAGCTTCATTTCAGCTGGCCTTGCAATGAAAATTGCAACTTACAGTATTTGAGAGTACCTGGCTTGTGTCTAATTATGCATTTCAATAGTTAATTACAGTTATCTGTTGCTGCACGAAAAAAATCAGTTCCTACTAGGTTTAGATTATGCATGTAACTAATGCCATTCGCACCTTGACCCCGGGGTGCGAGTAGACCCATGAACTGCTTCAACATCCACCATTACTTTTACTAAGTGGTAACATCTCTTAACCCTTTCATACCGAGCGTAGCCGAATAGCCCTAGCTGGAAGATGTAACAACAAGGGTGAGGGGAGCCAACAAAGAGAGCAGCTCAGTGGTTATCATCGTCATCTGCAAACCAAGTGAATGCCGGTGCGAATGACTTTACCATCATATGGGGCATAAAAAAGCCACCAGAATTAATTCAGTATTGAATGGGTTAACCTGACATAGCTTATCATTCTTTAATACGTTATTAACTAAGCCTTTTTACACGCGTAAATATGATATTCTGGTTTTGAGTGGCGTTTCTTAACTATTAACTATTCTCGGCCCAATACCATCTCACGGTATTTTATTCTATCCATTTCAGTTTACTGTACAATTATAAAAATATTTCTGCCTAATGCTCAGTCTATATAACGCATTGATAAGGCCTATAACAACATGACGTAACCCATTGACAACAGATGGTAACAACGCTGGCTTTCATCTAATTAGCACCACTCAAACTCAGTTCTGGTTTGCACCACGCCAAACCCTTTTGCCGCGTTAAATAGCGTACCCGTCACCGAGGCAGGGCAAAATCATAAAATCTGCCCAGTTTAATTAACGAACAAAAAAAGATAACAAGATAAACGCGATGATTTAAAAAAAAAATTAAACCGGGGAGAGATTTAAGTTTATACTTTGCGACGCGTGCAGTGTTGGACGCAGCCATGGGTTTGGCTCGGTGCAATGTACAACTGGGTTTGACTAAAGAACGTGACACTTCGAAATGTGATACTAAGGTTACACCTTGACCATTTCCGATATAATGTAATACTACCAACAGAACGCCAGAAGAAAATAAGGAATAAGCAAACAAACTCGGTGGTCAGGGAGAAATGGTGGAGGGGGTGAGTTGTGAGCCAGCAGGGGACCGGACATGGATGGTAAATCGCCCAACTGTTGTTTGTTTCATCAACTTTACAGAATTACATCGACTTACAGCAACTTGGAATAAAAAATATCGAGCACTCGGGCAGCATTGGTATTCGGCCCAATATCGAATACCTCTATTATGACCGAATTTAAAACTCTGTGAAATACCGAATACTTGAATTGTTGGCCGGAAAAGCCAACATTGGATTGTAATGGTGCCGAATCATTACTAAATATTCATATAAAGAAACAGCCATCGTAGCAACCTGGGACTGGAATGAAGCCTATAGTGTACGGCCATCTAGATGACAAAATTTCGCGTGTCATCATGTGGCCGGGAGTACTTGCGACTGACGTTTGTCTTAGAGGGGCAGTTACTTTGTGGCCAGGCATATGGATAGTATCGTGGTACCTTAGCGGTTAAGGTATTTCGTTTCCCGGCTGCATGATGACACCTGACATTTTTTTCATCTAGATGGTTGTAACTCTGGGCTTCGTTGCATTCCCTGGATGTTACGACGGTTTTTATTATATCTTTTCCGTTTCATTTCTCATCATTTCTCATATGTTCGGTGCATCCTCAACAATTTCTAGAATTAGGTAGGAAATCTATTCCTCTGGATTAAGGCGGTACTAACTAGTGTTGAAGAGAAAAAGCGCATCACTGACGTTCATATACGTGTGAGCGTGAAAACTTGGAGGAAGGATGCATGAAAAGTGGCATTTTTAAAGCTGAAACCAAGTGTGAAAACGTGACACGAAATGGTGACACGAAGTGTGAAAACGGAAGGAAACATCCGAAACATCAAGTTTTTTTAAGAGAATACGTAAAGTGGATGCATAAAAACATGCATAAAGAGAAGCCATAATACAGTGAATATACATCATTAGCCATATACTCAGGAAGAAAGAAGGGTAAAATTCGATTACAGAAGACGGTAAATGAAAACAATTTTGAATTGGGAAATCTTTTAAAGAATTAAATTCACCATTGAAAATTGTTTTTTCCGCGGCACCGTCCGATCGTTAAGTACTTGCGTACTTACTGCCCCTACAATTAAATTGTTCCGAGCAGTACTCAATCTAAAAATATGGGTTGTTACCGCAGTTACCGTAGCACGGGTCTGGGTGGAGCTCCAGTTTGTGCGCTCACCTGACCCAGTAAATGCTCGACAGATTTGGGGAGCATGGCCGTGCCTTCACAGCAACGGAATATGACAACACTGTTAATGTTCGAACGCAGTTCAACGTCTAAGTCCTCGAAGTCTAATGGCGTGGCATACGCAAAAAAAAAAATATCTTCCCAATACCCCTCCCACCCTAGTTCACTAGAGAAATTGGAACCTATGAAAAAAGATATTTTGTACTGGAAAAAATATATTGACTTTGAGGAAATCTGGTTTGCCAAGGTCCACCAGCTGTAAAAGTTAACGATGTAATGGACTTTAATGCTCCAAGGCACTCTTACGATTTTTTGGCGGTTGACATTCACCTAAACGTAAGCATAAATAAAGTGGATTTTACGGAAAACAAATAATAAAAATTCGTGATAAATTTGGCAAACAGTATAATTGGTGGATAAGCGACATAGAGGTGGCCTAACTGCCTAAGAACTGATGTATCGGTGAATGGAAGGGGACTCTGGCAAAGTCAATGCTGGTCCAGGCAGGTGAGAGATTATTGGCCTCTTTCAGCAACCATGGGATCTATTCTGACCAATATCTCGGACCTTAATATGGGTTCCCCCCCCCCCCGTTCTCAACAATCGGGGTTAAGGAAGGGGCATCCCATTGGTTCAAGCTGTAAGCGCAGACAAAATAATTTTTTTTTTTTTTTAATAAATAGCTATTTCTAATTAGGAAATATTAAACAATTCCCATATATTCCCTACGGAAAACGTTTATATTTCGTCGTAAATCTTTATCAACTTTAGCCTTGGGAAAATTTCCATTACAAAATAAACTATTTTACTACAAAGTTTTACGACCTATTCCTCCGTTTCTATGGCCTCAACCCTTATCGCGATAGAAATCACTAGGGACTCGCCACGAAATGTACAATCGTTATTCCGGCTTCTGACATTTATCATTTCGAGGAAGCTGCCTAGAAATAAAAGAAAAACTTCTGTACTTTTTTTTTATTGCAGGGTGATAAAGGCTAGTAGTACGAGTCGTACTCGCAACGGAATGGAAAGAGAAAAAATAATTTAGTTTTTACGGCTGTCTTAATTACGCACAATGTTATCTGCATTATAGCTGCACAACAGGAAAAAAAATGCAGTTGAATTAATGTCTTTTTGAACTGCTAAAGTTATCTTGGGACGGAAAAAGGACAATCCTGCTAGAATATACCTAGGATCTTTTACATGCCATAATCGACATGTGCTCGAGTGCATTCCGGGGCCGTTCTCCTTTCACTAATTTATGATAGATAATAATAGGCCTTTTTAACTCAAAAATACAAAAAGATAATTAAAATCCGTTGCATACAAGATTTTTTTAATAAAAAGAAAGAATTTGAGATTTAGCAATTTTAATACCATTTCCTGCCACTAGACGCCGGTGGTAACTAAGTGTGTTAACTGATCTAACTTGTATGCGTATCCGTATGTTTTTTCCTAAAACGAACGAACATTTGATCAACAAAGATAAAAACACAACATCAGAAAAATGCAAGCTAGTTAAACTCCAGTTAGATTTAACACATTTTGTTAACAACGGCATCTAGTGGCAAGAAATGGTACTAAAACTGTTAAATCTCAAATTTGTTATTTTTATTGTATAAAATGCTGTAAGCAATGGATTTTATTTGTTGACGAGTTAAAAAATTCTTGTTATTGTAATGAGCAAGTATAAATCAACTTATATGGCCTTATTCTAAAGTCCTTGAGTTTGTACATCAGCACCGTTAAACTGCAACAGAAATGTGTACATTTCATCATCATCTTTCTCCAATACGAACTTTAAAACATGCCAATCAATTCCTAGGATGTATTTGACTTTTTCTTTTTCGTGCAGAGAAACGTATTTATTTGATACTGTTGGTGTAAAGAGGTTAAATATTAACACTGGCGATAGCCAGTGTTAGTAAGGGTCAGGCTAGGGTCTCTGTGTTAAACTCTCAACTTTGAGAGCTTATAACGCCGTCAAATGTGAACATTTTAAAACCAAATTTGGAATCCAGCCTCTACTAGTCAAGGCCTCTCTACAGTCCAAACATTGTGAAATTTGGTCCAGCCAAATCCGAGATCCAGAGAGGGACCAAATAGACAACTTCTTGTTCTGCTTCTTGTTGTTGTTGTTGTTCTGGGGATACTTTCGTCTGTCCTCTCTACAGGTCAAACCATTTGTCCTATGAATCTGGTTCTTAGCTCATTTTACAGGTGTTGCTCTGTAGATGTGCCCTTTTCATAAGGCCTTTTCTAATTGGTCAAGTGGTTCAGGGGTTACGGAGCTCTAAACGACCAGATTGATTGTTTTATATTGTTTTAAACATTGTTATTATGCAACAATGCCAATTAGCAAACGCCAGCTGCAAGACATAGACTAAAGATTAAAGGATTTGTTTCTATTGTTACCATTGGCGATAGCCAGGTTAGTAAGAGTCAGCCTAGGGTCTCTGTTAAACTTTCAATTTGGACCGTCAATTGCACTGTTTTACAGTTTAGCTGCAATTCTAAAAGTAACACGAATTAATAAACAAAAACGAAATGTTAAATGTTTAGAGTAAGGGTCTAAATGTCAAAACCTACAAGGACCACGGACAAGCTTTGACAGTAAGGATCTAGGTGTAAAATTTTGTAAGAGGCTGGTAAGCATTAGACCCTTACTACCCGGTGGTCAGAAATAAATACATTTTGACGAAAAACTGGAAATCCTCCTACAAATGTGATGATCCAGTGGTTGGTATACGTTTGCTGCTTTGCTTTATGTTGAAAATTATTTGTACATTTAGTAACATGGCAGGGTATTCGCAGCAGAGAGCATTACTGGTTATCCTCTACCGTAAATCTACGAAATATAATAAAAAATTCTAAAGCATCAAAAGATAAAATGCCAAACTTCACAAGAAAATCGTGTTCTTAAAGTTCCATAACAATATTCTAAGAACAAAGAAACCTGCTACAACCGTTCATACACATTCTGTCCAAATAGAGTAGAACTAAGCTAACCACCGGGTTGTCAGGGTCTAATGCTTACCAGCCTCTTACAAAATTTTACACCTAGATCCTTACTGTCAAAGCTTGTCCGTGGTCCTTGTAGGTTTTGACATTTAGACCCTTACTCTAAACATTTAACATTTCGTTTTTGCTTATTAATAGGATAAAGTTTGAAAAATGCGGGACACCTTCATGGACCAGCTGACGAAACACATAGCTTACGAATAAAGATCAGCCAGATTAAAGCATTATTCTTCC